>CM024756.1:157959469-158101627 GCA_014218235.1 Colocasia esculenta
CAACAAGAAGCATAATTTGGCAAATGGTGAAAACAACAATGATGGTGAAAATCATAATAACAGTTGGAACTGTGGACAGGTAATCCTGTCAAACAACCCTCTCAGTTTTTATGGTTGAAGACTTCAAGTCTCGTAACATGGCAGGATTTGCTATAGATAATTCACTGCATTCAAACCCAAATATTTGAACACTGAAACACATCCTGCTAACTTTTTCAAAATTCCACGCATTCCAAGTGCCCAAGTGGTATCCTATTCAAGGATAGCTTTAGACGTCTTCAAGCAGGTGTATTTTATATGTTGTACAGATTTAGAAACTCCCATGTTAGTAAAACATTTAAAAGGTTTCTGATGTTTCCAAGAATATAGAAATGTTGATGTTCCACCAAAAAAAGGGGGGAAAGAAGATCAAGAAAGTTCAAAACTCTCATTCTGTCCTATCTTTTTAACTTTACCATTTTTGCTCCACTCTTTACACTTTTTTCAACCATATTCCAGTTGAAACTTTTTCTGAAAAAGGGTAAAATTAAATTCTAGGTTAGCCTCTTGGGATGCATTTGTTAGGCCCCTACTTTTATACATTGCCTAAGGCCCCAGTTCCCACAATCAAATGTCAGTATGATGGCAAATTTTTAGTGAGAAATTATCAGTCGGGGACCAGACTTCGATTATAGTCAGTGGGAAGTTGTTATTGACCACAACTGTGGTCGTGGAGTTGAATTCTGTGCAACATCATCATCATTGTCAGCCATATAATTGCAATCTGAAATTGAGGTTGATGCAAATGTAATATCGGTCTGAATGGAGGAAGAAGGCATTTTCTTATTTTCTGTTTGAGTTGGCCATTGTGCTAAACAACAGATTTTGCTGCTCAGTGCTCAGCAGTGATAGGATGTTTCTGTCTATATTATTTCATAAAAACTGTTCAGGAGGGAGAGTTTGCAAGCCTGCCTGTCACAAGATTGAGGAAGAGACAAATGCGGAATTTCTTCCTTTGTCTCATGGTTTCCAAGTAAGTATCTGTAATCATAATCATGAAGTGCTATCATTTTTACCGTTTTCATTGTTTTCGTAGTTGGATTTATTTCCTTCAGACGGTAGTCTGCCTTGGGTTGGAGACTGACTCGTTGTAGATATGCCGAATGCAAGTAGACTTTAACCTCTTCTTATTCCCTAGTCATCCACTGATCTTGCAGCATTAGTTCTTTATCCACAGAAAGTTTTGCCTAGGGAAGAAAACATACCCTTTTTCTCCTTTATTCCCAGCAATTACTTCTGAAGGAACAGACAACAAAATATATTTGACATTCCTTTCTTTGTTCTGTTTTTGTGTTTCCTGACACCCTTCATTCTTGCATGGTGGCCTCGTTTGGAAATCTGAAAAAGTGCAACCTAAGACCAAGAAGTCTAACATTAGGTAGTAGCTAAAATATGAAGGGGTTTGGTCTTGGTGATGTTTGGATGTCCTGGTAGCATCGTGGTTCTAGACTCATAGTTTACTGTCTCTTGGGGTATGCCTTCCTTGGTCGAGTAGGCATGGTGGCCAAGCACTTACATCTGCTCGGCATCAGAGAGATCTCGAATTCAAAATTATTCAATTATTTTCATCAGCATGGGATTTTCCAAATTACAAGTGATAGAAATGCCTGTACCGGTGACAATTCCAGACAGTTTCCCATGGGGATAATCCCCTGCAGCCCACCCTTTGCAGGGTGCATAAGGGATAGAGATCCATGTGCGCGAGGCTTAAACGTATAAATCTTCTTCCTGAATCCTGATTACTGCACCAGTGTAGATTTGAAATGTTGGGAAAGGAGCGGTTTTGATCGCTAAACCTCCTGCGAATAGGGCAGATGCTTGGGCCACTGGATACTAACGTATTGGGCGTAGGATGCCACTCAATGATGCCAGTGTGATTCCTTTTTGATCAGATGAGTTAGCAGACAGATCTGGTTTCTTTCTTCTGGTGCTATGAGCTCGAGATATTGTTATAAGTTGGGCTGAGCATGGAGCCTTCAGATGCTCGAGATCCAGGTCTAGTGAGATCAAAATTTCTCCAAGTACATGCCAGTCCTTTAAGTAACATCCAAGATTTTATGTCATTCAGGCCCCCGAAAATTCCAGCTTGACGTTTTATCGTTTAAGATACCGGACTTCATCTCATGTTTATCCAAGATTTCAATCTCATGTTTATGACAATTTTTTTCCTTCTGTTGTCTGATCGTCATGAAAATGGACACTGGATAGGGTGTGCCAATGATCCTCATGGGCGATGAATATGGTCATACGAAAGGCGGCAACAACAATACGTACTGTCATGACAACTATGTAATTTCCTATTCCTTCTGTGCATTATTATGTAATTTCTCTATCATGGAAACACACTGTGTACTAAATTTGATCGATTGCCTTAACTGCAGATCAACTATTTCCGGTGGGATAAGAAAGAGGAATCGTCATCAGACTTCTTCAGATTTTGCCGTCTTGTGACCAATTCCGCCAGTAAAGACCACATTTGGGTTTCTCCTCCCCCCCCCCCACACAGTTTGTGTCCATTAATGGACGTAATCTCTAAATGGATTCGATCTCTGTATCCTGTCAACCGTGCAGGGAATGCGAATCTCTTGGTCTAAATGACTTCCCGACAGCAGAAAGATTGCAGTGGCACGGTCATCTGCCAGGGAAGCCAGATTGGTCGGAAACTAGTCGATTCGTGGCTTTCTCTCAGGTACTGCTCATCTCTGCCTTGTCACAGACGATAGAATCAGTAGTGGCCAATTAGTTCCTTCTCGTTTCTTCTCTTTGTTTATACAGAACAATTGATACACCCATCCAGTTAGGGAAAAAAAAAATTAAAAATGAAAACCCTTCCCTCCACTATATGGTCCAAACCGAAAAATCGAACCGAATCGGTTCGGCTTCATGGACCTCACGGTTCGGTTCGGTTTCAGATTGAGAAACCGAAATGAACCGAATATATATATATATAATTATATAAATAATATAACTAGACAAAAAAGTGTCGATGACGCAGTGGAAGAGGGCTTCCATGGCGCGGCGCGAGAGAGGGCGCGAGTTCGAAACTCGCTGCGCGCAAAGTCTCACTTTTTGCCTATTTTTTTCCAGGAAAATGCCACATCTTGCCCAGAAAACGACAGAAGAACTTGAATTCGGTTTGAACCGGTTCGGTCCGGTTCGGTTCAATGGAGGGATTCGGTTCAGTTTGATTTCTCTAAAAAACCCTAAACCCTAAACCCCTAGTTCCCTCTCCAAAACCCCTAAGGGCAAAAGAGGCAAAAGCTTTCCAGCTTCCCTTCTATCAGTAGTTGATTCTACATCCTCTTTGGTGGGAGCAGATTCCCCGTCCAGGAGGACTGGACGAGGACATCTACCATGATAGGCTGCCTTCCATTGGCTGCAATCCATGCAAAATTTCATAAAACCCCCTGCACAGCGTCCATAGCTGAAATATCCGACAATGGAAGTTGGCCGTCCTGGTAGACGTCAGCTTGGCCTCCATAGTTTTCTGCGATAATTGTAAAAATGGCCCTCCTTACCTGCAAAATTATAAAAATACCACTCTTATGTTCATATTAATTAAAGTAACACCCGTACATGGTACACCGCGACAGCATCCCAGCGGTTCTCTGCGTTTTTTTTTTAATTTTTATTAAAATACTAATCTATTACATCATCGGACTAGAATTGAATCCTTCACATCGTCATCTTTAAAAAACTTCCTGCAGAAGTTAAACATTTGACCTCTTTACGATGTATATAAAGTACTACCACTAAACTATTCTTTAAATATATTCTTTGCGATTATAACACACGATGATGTGCATTAACAAGAGGGCAATTTTGCTCTTATGTTTATGCAATAGCATTATTCCTATATTTATAGGAAACAAGATTGATGCCTGCATGGATGGGCACTTACGAATGTGTTCGCCTTCACAACATTTGTTTCATACTCGGGTGAAAGGTTTATCTAGAGTGCGGACCCCGCAGCATGATACACCTTCTATTTAATATTTAAAATTTTTTTTTTCGGTTTGATAGTGCAACAATAATTTTTGTTACAAAATAAAAATATGAGTAGTACTTAGAGAGCATTTCTGTAATTATGCATGTAAGAGCATCAAACATTCCCAGTTTTTCTTTCTTCGATGGCTTTGACGCCAGAACAAACAACTGCGTCTTTGCCCACTATTCTTCTGCCTTGCGTTTTTTCTGATTCTTGAAACATGTATTGACGTAAGAAAGGATCTGATGGTAACAGGCCGACGCGGCGAAGGGCGAGATCTACGTCGCCTTCAACGCCAGCCACCTGCCGGTGATGGTGGCGCTGCCGAAACGGCCTGGCTACCGGTGGGAGCCCCTGGTCGACACCAGCAAGCCCACGCCCTACGACTTCCTCTCCGACGACCTCCCCCACAGAGACGTCGCACTCACCCAGTTCAGCCACTTCCTCGACGCCAACTTCTACCCCATGCTCAGCTACTCCTCCGTCCTCCTCCTCCTCCGCCCGGATTCTTCTCAAAATCCCGGAACAAAGCCCAAGACAAGAAAGAATATGTAGGCCCCATTTCCATATGCTTTCCCATCATGTACATATATATTTATATATTCATGTAGTTATTCTTATAAATAAGAATATGAGTTGATAAAGTCTCAGGAAGGATAAGAGGTTTGGGTCAATGAATTAGAACTCTTACTTAAAAGTAGGAGGTTTCGAATTCGATTTTTTAGGGTAGGGGTTTACTTGATTTATATGTAATTTTCAAAGTGTATAAATCTAAAATTTTTTCGATCAAATGGGGTAAGAACAATACGGGTATACGAAAAGTAAGAGTTGTCAAATCTTGATCTTAGACAGCATTTGGAAACCCTTATTGATGATTTCACTTTTTCAAAATCCCAAAACTTTGCAAAAGTTTTTTTACACTAGTTTTTGAATTTCAAAATCTAAGACATCATTATCATCCTTTTTCTCTCTATCTCTCTCCTCTCTCTCAAAATCACTTTTTACACGATCTAAAAGTTATTTTTTTTGTTTGATAATTAGAGGGAGAAAAAAAAAAATTTCAATCATTAAATGATTAAAATTTACCTCTCAAAAGTCCTTCCAAATGGTGTCTTAGAATTCACGAATACTAATTTCTGAGTATACAAAATCACACGGGATGGAATTTTCTATTTACAAAAAAAAAAAAAGTCGCAGGAAGGAGAATACATAAAGGAAGCCAAACAGTCTCCGGGTCAACGTTATCAATATCTCAATTCCTCAAAAGAAAGAAGCTTTTAAGTGTCAAACCAGAACTAGCTCGTAAGTTTTTGAAGGTCTGCCTACGGATACTCGTTTGTTTTAGACTGGATGGTAGTCTGTGCAGGTAGATTTGTCATGTGAAACTTTTGCAATTGTTTACACCTGTCTGTTCGTGCATGCATGTTTGTAATATTCCAGCAGTATTCACTACACCAACCGTAGCATTGGAAGTGTCGACGCAGCAGCAGTGCAAGGTGCAAAAACCCATATAGATTTCTCAGATGGCCGCAACAGAATTGAGTGTTTAATTTGTGAGGGAGAAACAAAGTTCACATTTCTAACACAAAACAGATGGGGAATTCCGAACCAAGTGCATAGTGCACAGGAACACGGTTTGTCAAACTTTTACTGTATCGGTGCGACTTGATCAATATATCGTACGTATTTAACCACGGTCGATACAAAGAATATTTAATTTTAATTTTTTATTTGTATTATGATAATGGATTTAAATTCTTTGATATGCAATCGACGTGATATCGTATCGTATCATCAAATTACATCACTTTTCTCAACTCCTCGTGTCCACAAATGGGTCGGAAACTAGTAAGAATTCACATCCGAAAGGACCCTCGACCCATTAGCCAGCTTTGTTTGACTCTTCAGACAAAAGTTAAAAAAAAAGCCAAGAAAAGATGAAACCCAAAACCCTACCTGTGGAGGTGGCGGCGGCGAAGAAGAGTACTGTTATCCTCCTCCAGTGGTGGCGCTCCGGACGGTGTCCCACACGTTCCCTAACGCGCCCAGCACATGAGGCGCCGCTGCAGCCATGCCCTGCAGGGCGGCCCCGGCAGCCGCGCCGACGGCGAGCATCCCCGGGTAGCCGGGCTTGGAGTCCAGCTTCATCTCCACGATGGCCAGGCGAGCGTTGACGTAGTCGATCTTGCGGCCGGCGTCCACGGCGAAGCGGTCCTTCCTCCTCCCCCTCCCGGGGACCACCGCCCGGTACAGGATGGTCTGCAGGTCCCGGATCACCCGCAGCGACGCCTCCCTCGGCTCCATGCCCTGCGCCTCGTAGTGCGCCACCATCTCCTCCGGCGTCGGCGGCGACAGCTTCCTGGGCGCCCCCTCCTCCGCCCCCGCTGCCTTACCCCCGTTCCCGTTCGCCCTGGACGGCCCTTGTGGCGCCGGAGGGGCTGAGGAAGGGGGGAGGGGCGGTTGCGGAGGTGTGACGGCCGCCGCCGGTGTTTGCTGCTCCATCATACCGGCAGAGTGGGAGAAGAAAAAAGAGAAGCCCAGCTACAGCTGCGCGGTCGTGAGAGATAAGGGTGGGAGGCGGCTGCGGCTTCTTGCTGCTGCTCCTTTTACATTTAGTTATTAATCGAATTAAACATAATAAAAAGAGTCACAGTAAAAGTAGAAATAATTATTGCAAGATTCTACTTCTAATAACATTCATATGGATTATAAAAATATAATTTTATTAATTACAACGAAAGATTTTTAAAATCTATGTCAAATAAATATTGATGAAATTTATATAATGTGACATTTAATAAACTCTATTCTCATATATTTAAGATGGATAATATTTATTTATCTTAATATCTGTAGAAAATATTTCTCTCTTGAGAGAACTTAGACAAGCCTCCTAGTGTCTGCCTGCCCTTAATTTTATTATTATCTTTTACAATTCACATCAACCTTATCTTGCAATAAGATGGCTGTTCTTTAGGATTTGAGAAATACCTACTTTTGTTCCTTACGGAAATTAAAGATGCCATTCTTTGATAAAAGTTAAACAAATTCTACACCTATAGTGTAAGATTGAATCTATTTCCTACTCTTATTTATATTTGTCACCCTCATCGGTTATTTAGTTTTATCACGGTGACAATAATACACAAATGCCAATCGTTATTATTATTTTTTTTCCTTGACAGGGTATCTTTCTACTAGATTCATGGAGAACATGTACAAAAATTTTGAGCCTAAGAATATTAGAGATTTACAGCTTTTAGGCCTAGTTTGAAAATAAGATAAGAAATCCGAACACAGATTGTCTATTCGCAGATAATTATTTTCCGAATTAAACATAAGGTATTATTATTCATAAGTTTTTTTTATGAAAAGTCATGCACATTTTTTTCAATTTGATGTAAAATTGTGATGAGGGTCTTACTATCTTCCCAAACCCCATATTAGTCTCTTCGGTGATTTAACTGCAGGATATCCACCTCTAATTATACTTTGAAAACTAGGATTTAAGATTATATCATGCATACTACCAGATCAGAGTGTAAGAGCTATACTTTTCACAAGAATCGTTGATTAGGGGACCAGAACTTGAATGAATCTTTGTACTCAAAAGATATTGGATAAAACAATAGATCACTTTTTCTGAAGAAAAAAAGTATTTGAGCATTTAAATGTCTTCAATATGCAACAAAAGTGTCATTGTTGGGGAAACTTCTAATTATATAAACACAAGAAATATTTATTGCGAGAGCAATATGTTGAACCACTCCTATATTTTACTCTTATATTTTAGTGATAACAAAATTTATGATTAATTAATATTATTAAATATATTTAATATTATATTTTCCTAATAAATATAAATTTATGGCACTATCGTTGTGTGATTTACACTAAAAAGTCAAATCAATGTCTATTTATACATCGATTTCAATTCACAAAGTGCCACATAGATTTTACTTAAACATGAATTCTGTTGAAAACATCGATTCTATTTCACTTAAACATTGATTCTGTTGAAAATATCAATTTCACTTAAACATCGATTCTGTTGAAAATATCGATTTTACTTAAACATCGATTCTGTTTCACTTAAATATCGATTTCACTTAAACATCGATTCTGTTTGAAACATGGATTTCATTAGAATATGAATTCTGTTCAAACATAGATTTCAACTTAAACATCAACTCTGGTGAAACATAGATTTCATTAGAACGTAGATTCTATTCAAACATAGATTTCAACTTAAACATCGATTTTCTTATATTTCAAAATATTTTTGGCGTCTAGTGAAAAGTCAAATATATTTCATTTGTGTAATCTTCTATCTTTCTGACAGAAGAACTTTTTATCTCTCTAGATCTTTTCTCTCCTGTCAGACAAAAAAAGACTTACCTACCACTTCTGGGTGACAGCAGAAAATATAGAAGTATGAGTCTTTTTGACAGAAATACTCTTTGATCTAAATACTTTCTTCTATACTTACGGACCCCGAAGACCACCAAGTGGCTGATAGTCAGAAGAAGAAGAATAGATATATCAGCAACGACTAGAAGAGTTCCAACGGATCTCTTCAACAGATCTATTCAAAACTGCTCATATAAAAGATGAAGTAAGGTGAAGAACAAATGATAGAACTTTCCTGAAGATCTTTAAAAGAGTGTACATCATGTGAAGAATCTAACTCCACATACACTTAAAGAAAGAGAGAAGAGCTCAAGCCCAATTAAGAGAAGCTTTTCATATATAGCAGAAGTTTTCAAAGCTTTCAAGCCTTCCTTTCTTCACTCTCTCTCTGTGGTCATTATAATTCTTGGGGAGAGTCCTTCGCTGAGAGTTTTTGGGTTAAAGTCCATACTTGTAAAACTCTCAGTTTTGTTCTTCTTTTTTAAGAAAGATTTCTGTCCAGCTGTAGGACTGTAAGCAATGAGTTTCTTCCTGTGTGAAGCGTTGGCCAGTGTAGTTACTGGCGTTTTCTGTCCAGCTGAGGGACTGTACTCAGTGTAGAACCTAGCTAGGGGTTTAAGTTTAGCAGAACCGCAATGGAGTTGTACCAGGAGGTTGGGTTCTTAACCTGTAAGAGAAGTTGTCACGTCCTAATAAAAGGCTATTTGTTGGGAAATGACATAAAACAGGCACAAAGTAATAACATTTATGTTTATTCATTATAAAGCAGTCTGCGGAAGTCTTATTACATAAAGCTCCTCATTACACACTAAGTGAGGAGTAAGGATGAGTAGCTACTACTCATAACACTTTACAAGTACGCAACTAAAGCAGTAAATGGTTGGTTGACTCGTCATCGGTGTCCACTCTGCACACAGCCCATTTTACACTTCTCCCCATCTTGATTACCTGAAAAGGGAGGATGGGTGAGCTAACTAGCCCAGTAGAATTCAAATCCTTAAATCAAAGGATCAGGAACACACATGATAATTTAGGTAAGAACATGAATGGTATCAAGAACAGGCAGATAACCAAGATAACATGTCAGTGAATGTATAACAGTAGTATGAAAACATAGGCATACTCAGAAATTCATATTAAGGCTCAGGTTCAGAGTCATATAAATATTCACACAGGACAAGTAATAGGATGATCATAATCAGGAGATAGTGATGCAATGTCAAACATCTTGGTGTCCTTATCTTCTAAGACAAGGATAGAACGGATATCAAAGAGGCAATACCAGATCTCAGAATAGTAGCTTGATACAGTGATAGTAAAACTCAGGTCATGCTCAAGTATATAGCTCAAGAATGGTTCATATATCAGTTCACACAATACAGGAAGTATGATGACCATAATCAGGAAATAGTGATGCAATGCCAAACATCCCGGTATCCTTATCACTCCCGTACGGCCCGTAATGAATTCGGGTGCTCCTCCCAGGACTGGACCAGCCCTATTTGCACAGGCATATCAGTCAGGTGGGGTCCAAGGACCCAATAAATGTCATCATCATAAGTTTATCATATCTCACAAGGTGTTCAAGCCTTTGAACTCTCAAGTCATCAAGTAATATAAACTTAGTTGTCGAATACAGGAGAATGGACTCAACGGAGTACCATTCGGAGTTGACGGTTTCAAGGATAATTCAATAATGAGTAAGGTATCCAAAGTGGGTGATCTTTATAGTAGAATGACAGTAAATATCAAAGTAAATATGAGGGTAACTTGGTAGTCTAATAGGGTGAAGTTTAAGCAATGATTTGCACATGAAAAAGTGCTGAAATCCAAGGCAGGGCAGTAGCTGTCGACAGGAAGGAAGGATCTGTCGACATATGGCACAGACAGAGCTCATGTTTGCTGGCTCTGTGGGTATCTGTCGACAGAAACAAGGGGATCTGTCGACAGATCCACACAGTCCAGAAACCTGGAGTTCTGGAAACACGCGCCTGTCGACAGCTCTTGGGCTGGCTGTCGACAGGAAGCAGCAGAACTTCGTAAATCTGTTTAAATCCATTCTAAGCACCCTAATTATAGATCTTATAATTCAAGGCATGATTGATATCAAATGGAAGAGTCTAAATAGAGTTTTCACAGTGGTTTATAAACTAAACAGTCGAGATGCAACAAGAGATTGATAATTCGAACTTGGTCGGCTATAAACTAATGTAGTGTAGTATTGGAAGCATGAACTTGATAGCAATGGTTTATTGGAAAATTCCTATAAGATGGACACTAAAACTCAAGGTATTTCATGAATCCAAGTCAATGTTCGAATTATCAACCATCTAAACCGAAATCCTCACACTGTTCTAAGGATATGTTTACTTCTACCAGAACTCTATATCATGAACTTGAATCAAGGGTGGAAGAAGAAGAAGAGATGATTGGAGGTAAAATAAGTATCTCTCCTCCCTAACGTAAGAATATTCATCAAAACTAGACGAAAATAGTAAGATTACAGTTATATCAACTTGGCTACTCAACACGAGTTATTTATCATGTGTGAGAGAATAGGATTAAGGAAAAGGAGATAAATCCTACCTGATTAATTTGAATTCTTCCTTTGATATAGAAATCCACAATTCACCACGAATAGTAGATGGGGAGATGGCCAAAAGCAAAGAAGGAGGCAGTTGAAGCAGTAACAACTACTGAAGTCTGCTTTACTGTCTTCCAGCAACACCCAGTAGCAGCTCCAATAGTAGTTCAAGCAGGACCAAGAGATGCACAAGGTGTAGCTAACAACTCCAGCTACACACCCACACTGAAGTCTCGTGAATCACAGCAGCAGCATAACAGGGAAGGAGTCAGAAAGATAGGAACGAAGAAGGAGGGGGTGTATTTATAGCCTTTTGATCTTGCCATGCACAACGGCACGTTGGTTTCCAGGTGTTGGGGTAAAACCCCATTTAAACCCACTGACACCTAACTCATGCATGCAATCACACACCCACACATCAGCCTTCAACGTGTAAGAACCTTAACCTATCATGACATGGGCTTGCGTAGCCCAGGATACGTCAGCAAGACAAATTCCCAAAAATCCATCCGTAATAAGCCATAATTCAACTGGCCACTTGTTCCTTAAAGAAACCTACCAAACCATATCTGATTGTCCATGAAATTTTGACCATAGACTAATATGATAGTTTTACTAATTGTGGTGATTTTAGTTTAATTTTTGGAATTTATTTTACAGTAGGTGAAAAATCACCCGGAAAATGGTCGCGTCGACTTAATCTCAAAATCCGTACGTCGAAAAATTCAGATATTACATATTTGATTTCTCCACATTTTTCTGGAAATTATGATGTTCTCGGATTTTTATTTCGTTGTCGTTTTTCGGTATCGCCCTATGGAGGCACGCACTTCGAGGTACGATACTGGAATAACGTTCATTACCACTAATTAAGTCTATCATCTAATTATCACAATTAATAACAACCCTAAGGTATTTTAACCAAATTATTTCTATTTTCTTAACATTTTAAATTTCTGGGGCGTTACAACTCTCCCCCACTAAAAGAAATTTGGTCCTCCAAATTTTAATAAAACGAGAGTATGTTTACTCACTGGGAAATAATTCTGGGTACTGGTTTTGATATTCATGTTGTGGATCGATGGGCTTCTCCTAAGATCCACTTCTTAATCTCGAAATTATCCGGTACACATAATTTGTTCCGAAACTGAAGATTTCCATGAATGTCTTCATTAAATTCAAGTCTAAAAGCCAACTTTTCTCTAATTTCTCTCAACACAAGATCATTGTTCTATTGCTCTCCAATTTGTTTCAACATATTGACTGAATTGTTAAGTTATCAACTACAATTCTTTCTTCTTGTAATTCAATCTTTAAACTTAATGCGGAAAATTCCTCCAATAATTTCCATTCCCTTACTTACAATTGGATTACCTTGACTATAGGATTTCTGCTAAGTGCATCCGCAATAGTTTATTTTTTCCTGGATGGTATTCAATTTTGAAATTATAATCCCACTTGTCTAGGCATATCAAATCACCGGGTAAATTTTGTCCTTTAACTGAAATCCGACTAGCAGGGTAATATTTCTTAAGTTTCTTATCCCTACTCAAAGGAGTTGCTACCTCAAGTTGTGTAGACAATAGTTCTGATTTTACTTCTAAAGATTTAGCAAACTCATAACTAATAAAAGAATGCGTAGCTCCTGAATTAAACAACACATACGCAGACTTTGAGTTTACTGGCAATGTACCTTCTATCAGTCTGCCTTCCTGCGGAGATTCAGGTTCCACATCCTGAATGGCATGTAGTCTTCCTTGCTTTCCTCGGAGTTCTGATTCGTTGGTGCATTCTTGGGCATCGGACAATCCGGAATTCGATGTTGAGTACTACCGCAACGGAGACAAGCACCCAACCTACGCCAACAGTCCTCAGCCTTATGCCCACTAAGATGGCAATGCTGGCATACCCCCTTCTTTCCATTAGAAGTTTTTCCTGCCTTCTTATTTATTTGCTGAACTTTCGGGGTATTTCCCAACTCAAACTTTCTCTTATGATCAGAAGATCCTTCTCCAGATTTCCCTCTAATCTTTTCCACAGTGTCATTTGCAGCCTCTAATGCTAAGCTCTCTTAACCATTTCTGAGTAGGTAGTGATCAGATGAGGGGTTAACTGCATAATAAATTGGGGACGTAGCCCATTCATAAACCTCTTGGCTTTTAATTTCTCCGTAGCTATAAGATGCGGAGCATACTTTGACAATCGAGCAAATTGTGCCTCATATTCCGATACCGACATCCTTAATTGTTTAAATTGGCAAACTCATTCGCCTTCCTTTCTTGAATTACTTCAGAAAAGTACTGGTCATTAAATAATTCTACGAATTCCTCCCAACTAACTTGTGTTGAATCCGCCAAGGTTGCCTCTACAGTTTCCCACCACGCTCGGGCATCCCGATCTAACTGAAATGTTGTCAAACAAACTTTTTCTTCTTCTGTACATTTCATTATCTTAAAAATTCGCTCAATATCCTTCAACCAGTTCTCAGCTTCATCCGGATCCGTACTTCCTGCAAATCTCGGAGGGTCCAGGCTTCGGAAATCCTTAAATAAACTTGTTCCAGTATGACTATTGTTCTTGGCTACTGTTTTCATTACTCGAGTCAAGTCATGCATTGAACTTTCCATCTTCTTCCAGTTAGTGTCACTTCCGTCCATAGATGACTTGGAAGAGTATCTGAGATATTCAATAAGGCATACATCAATTTCTATAATCAAACCATGTAAATTTCATCATGTACAGGCTTTAGATTCACAACACCCTAGTTCCATTAACCAGTCAGAAGATATATAACATTTTACATCACTACTTGTCCATAAGCTTCGTGAGATTTAAAACAATCTTGAAATTTTGATTCATCAATTATGTGAGTGTTAAACACATTTAAGTTATTAAAGAGTCTTACTTGGTTTAGTAAGGAATGGATGTAGATAATGATTAATAATCTATCTCAGTGGTATAATAATTTAAAATCCAAGAAAATTGGAAAGTTAACGGAAGAATAAATCACGAGGATAGTCATGAAATTTATATGATCGATTGAATCATTCATTTACTAATTCTTGTTTAGAGTTGGATATAATAAACATATAAAAGTCATTGTGACGTAAATTAAGGGATGAACAGGTTTGACTTTTCCTTCAGTAGGAGAGGGCTTCCTTGGAGAAGTCATATGTGTGTTTATCATTTTTCACCGGACCTTGAATTTTTATCATTCTACTAGGTTACTTGAATTATGAAATTTTTAGGTAGGCCAAATTGTGAGAAATTAGAAAGACGCTATTTTGATAGAATCGCAAAAATTGCGTTTTTCTTCTTCGGTGGGAGAGTTGACTTTTTATTGGTAAGAGATATGATTTTTCTGATATTTTTATTGGATTCAAATGGGGGTACTTCTTATTTACATGTAATATCTTAAGTAAATGAAACATCAAATTATAACATTTACTTAAATGATATGGAATGTAAATAAGGTATGAGTTTCAGTTCTACAGAGTGCCTGATGACTTCTGACTGACTGAAGAAGGACCAGTTCATCACAGACTGGTGTCTGTCGACAGCTTGGAAGTGGCTGTCGACAGATAGCAACAGACAGAGCAAGGTTTTTCTGGTTCTGAGGGTATCTGTCGACAGACCAGAGTCGGCTGTCGACAGGTGAAGGACATCTGTCGACAGATCAAGGCTATCTGTCGACAGTTACTGACAGTTTTGTATTTCTGGGTTCTGGAAGCATGTTACCTGTCGACAGGTAAATGCTGGCTGTCGACAGGTGTCGCAGGTGTGATCTAAACTTCCAGGAATCTTGAAAAACTACCATAGGAAATTCTACCAAGTGTTCCTATAAATCTTTACATGATTGACAATATTTTATGCTAATAGGATGAGTTTCATAGTATGCTTGAGTCATAACATAAACTTTAACTAAAGCATGGTTACAAGAAATAGAACAACACATCTATGGTTGTTTCAAGTGTGTATACATGGTAAACACTTTAATTATGAAGTTCTTGTGTAGGAATAAGAAGCGAATGAAGAAAGAAGGAATCCTCTAAATTTTCATTTCATACTCAATACAATCTATATCCAACTATACTTATCTAGCTTAACCTCAGGCTTTCTACCCATCCTCACAGGTTATCCCTAGGTTTATCGACCTAAGGCTCTGATACCAAATTATCTGTCACGTCCTAATAAAAGGCTATTTGTGGAAATGACAGAAAACAGGCACAAAGTAATAACATTTATGTTTATTCATTATAACGCAGTCTGCGGAAGTCTTATTACATAAAGCTCCTCATTACACACTAAGTGAGGAGTAAGGATGAGTAGCTACTACTCATAACACTTTACAAGTACGCAACTAAAGCAGTAAATGGTTGGTTGACTCGTCATCGGTGTCCACTCTGCACACAGCCCATTTTACACTTCTCCTCATCTTGATTACCTGAAAAGGGAAGGATGGGTGAGCTAACTAGCCCAGTAGAATTCAAATCCTTAAATCAAAGGATCAGGAACACATGATAATTTAGGTAAGAACATGAATGGTATCAAGAACAGGCAGATAACCAAGATAACATGTCAGTGAATGTATAACAGTAGTATGAAAACATAGGCATACTCAGAAATTCATATTAAGGCTCAGGTTCAGAGTCATATAAATATTCACACAGGACAAGTAATAGGATGATCATAATCAGGAGATAGTGATGCAATGTCAAACATCTTGGTGTCCTTATCCTTCTAAGACAAGGATAGAACGGATATCAAAGAGGCAATACCAGATCTCAGAATAGTAGCTTGATACAGTGATAGTAAAACTCAGGTCATGCTCAAGTATATAGCTCAAGAATTGGTTCATATATCAGTTCACACAATACAGGAAGTATGATGACCATAATCAGGAAATAGTGATGCAATGCCAAACATCCCGGTATCCTTATCACTCCCGTACGGCCGTAATGAATTCGGGTGCTCCTCCCAGGACTGGACCAGCCCTATTTGCACAGGCATATCAGTTAGGTGGGGCCAAGGACCCAATAAATGTCATCATCATAAGTTTATCATATCTCACAAGGTGTTCAAGCCTTTGAACTCTCAAGTCATCAAGTAATATAAACTTAGTTGTCGAATACAGGAGAATGGACTCAACGGAGTACCATTCGGAGTTGACGGTTTCAAGGATAATTCAATAATGAGTAAGGTATCCAAAGTGGGTGATCTTTATAGTAGAATGACAGTAAATATCAAAGTAAATAAGAGGGTAACTTGGTAGGCTATAGGGTGAACTTTAAGCAAGGATTTGCACATGAAAAAGTGCTGAAATCCAAGGCAGGGCAGTAGCTGTCGACAGGAAGGAAGGATCTGTCGACATATGGCACAGACAGAGCTCAGGTTTGCTGGCTCTGTGGGTATCTGTCGACAGAACAAGGGATCTGTCGACAGATCCACACAGTCCAGAAACCTGGAGTTCTGGAAACATGCGCCTGTCGACAGCTCTTGGGCTGGCTGTCGACAGGAAGCAGCAGAACTTCCGTAAATCTGTTTAAATCCATTCTAAGCACCCTAATTATAGATCTTATAATTCAAGGCATGATTGATATCAAATGGAAGAGTCTAAATAGAGTTTTCACAGTGGTTTATAAACTAAACAGTCGAGATGCAACAAGAGATTGATAATTCGAACTTGGTCGGCTATAAACTAATGTAGTGTAGTATTGGAAGCATGAACTTGATAGCAATGGTTTATTGGAAAATTCCTATAAGATGGACACTAAAACTCAAGGTATTTCATGAATCCAAGTCAATGTTCGAATTATCAACCATCTAAACCGAAATCCTCACACTGTTCTAAGGATATGTTTACTTCTACCAGAACTCTATATCATGAACTTGAATCAAGGTGGAAGAAGAAGAAGAGATGATCTGGAGGTAAAATAAGTATCTCTTCCTCCCTAACGTAATAATATTCATCAAAACTAGACGAAAACTAGTAAGATTACAGTTATATCAACTTGGCTACTCAACACGAGTTATTTATCATGTGTAGAGAAGGATTAAGGAAAAGGAGATGAATCCTACCTGATTAATTTTGAATTCTTCCTTTGATATAGAAATCCACAATTCACCACGAATAGTAGATGGGGAGATGGCCAAAAGCAAAGAAGGAGGCAGTTGAAGCAGTAAAACTACTGAAGTCTGCTTTACTGTCTTCCAGCAACACCTAGTAGTCAGCTCCAATAGTAGTTCAAGCAGGACCAAGAGATGCACAGGTGTAGCTAACAACTCCAGCTACACACCCACACTGAAGTCTCGTGAATCACAGCAGCAGCATAACAGGGAAGGAGTCAGAAAGATAGGAACGAAGAAGGAGGGGTGTTTTATAGCCTTTTGATCTTGCCATGCACAACGGCACGTTGGTTTCCAGGTGTTGGGGTAAAACCCCATTTAACAACCCACTGACACCTAACTCATGCATGCAATCAACACACCCACACATCAGCCTTCAACGTGTAAGAACCTTAACCTATCATGACATGGGCTTGCGTAGCCCAGGATACGTCAGCAAGACAAATCCAAAAATCCTTCCCGTAATTAAGCCATAATTCAATGGCCACTTGTTCCTTAAGAAACCTACCCAAACCATATCTGTTTGCCTGAAATTTTGACCATAGACTAATATGATGGTTTTACTAATTGGGTGATTTTAGTTTAATTTTTGGAATTTATTTTACAGTAGGTGAAAAATCACCCGGAAAATGGTCGCGTCGACTTAATCTCAAAATCCGTACGTTGAAAATTCAGATAATTACATATTTGATTTCTCCACATTTTTCTGGAAATTATGATGTTCTCGGATTTTTATTTCGTTTCGTTTTCCGGTATCGCCCTATGGAGGCACGCACTTCGAGGTACGATACTGGAATAACGTTCATTACCACTAATTAAGTCTATCATCTATTATCACAATTTAATAACACCCTAAGGTATTTTAACCAAATTATTTCTATTTTCTTAACATTTTAAATTTCTGGGGCGTTACAGAAGTGGACTGTCTTCTTGTCTGGGAAAGAGAGAAGACCACTGGGGTGCTGGGTGTTGTATTGTCCTGGAGGGGACGCACCCTTAGTTAGTAAAATCTCAAGAGATTGCTTGGGGACTGGATGTAGGACTTCCATGGGGAAGGGCCGAACCAGGATAAATTTTCTTGTGTTCTTTGTGTGATTGTTCATTTACTTCTGCACTTCTACTCTCTATCACACTCAACTAACCAAACTTTTCAAGTGATAATTTTCTGTGTTTTAAGTTTATGTTTCAGATTTTAGAAATCTATTCACCCCCCCCCCCCTCTAGTTAATTTGTTGCCGTGCCAAAAGAGACAACAATATTTATTACTTGCTCTTACAATAATGATGATGACTTAAATTATAAGAAATATTTTTATTAATTGAATAAGAGAGAGAGAGAGAGAAGAATCTATTTTTTACTAATAAATTACTTTATTATAATCCAAATCTATTTATTGTAAAACTACTTTTGCAAAAAAACTTGATACGATGATATGACTATATTAAAAGGGATTAGATGAACACATCAAACTTCGAATTTGAATTCTCATGTTCTTCATGGTTCTGTCTAGAATATGGAGTTTTTCTCACTAGAGCTTCTACTCTCTTCTCTATACTTTTTGTTTTTCTCCTTTTTCTTCTAAAGGGTCTTTTTCATATGACATCGCCAACATTTTTTTGAATAATATTTATTGTATGTTTAGGTGAGTATTAAGGTGATGAGTTTATTTTGAGAGGTGAAAAAACCCACAAATCTATCTTATTACATTCCAAGAAAGCAAGAAGAAGAGATATTTGAAGAAATAAGAGGGTAAGTCAAAGTGAATGAGAAGTCTCCTTCTCAAAAGAAGAAATGTTTAGAATTAAATGTCACATGACTGACATAATTAGGCTGTTTATAGTAACGATTGATATATATTTTTTAATAAAAATATTTATTGTAATTTTTGTAAATGCACGCATCACTAATGTACCATATTATTGGTGCAGACAACCACACATTAAATTTACAAATTAAAATTTTAGACTCAAAAATATAAATTTTAGATATTAAAATATTAAATTAGGGTTTAAAATTGCCTATTGATGTTTTAATATAACTTACGCTCATAATAAAAACTTTGACCTAAAAATAAATTCTTAGAGTTTAAAAAATATTGAGTGAACTTTTATAATAAGAATAAATTTGAACTCATAAATACTAGTTTTAGATTCAAAATATTTTTTAAGATTAAAAAGTTATTCATTGACTTTTTCATAATTATTTTAAACTCATAAATAATAATTTGTATTAAAAATAGTTGTTGCTTGCCACCTGCCACTAGTCGTCAACAGTGGCGGATGTAGGATCTTAATCTAGTGGAGTCCATAATAGTACACCTATAGATTATGTTTTTAATCTAGTGAGGTTTCAAATAGTGAAAATTTGCACCCCCAATAAAAAATTTTCAATCCAGTTGAGACTCCACTGTGCACCATGTAAGTTTGCCACTAATCGTCAACCTATATGATATTTTATATAGCACCTCAGAGACTGTCATATCATTACACAAATGTACTTACTATATTAGCTCAAATACAATAAATTCTTCTCATTAATCCAAGTACACATGTTATCAATTGTGGATCATTACTATTAATCATCTTCTCTCACATTAACACATAGCAATAGACACATGAATTTTATCTACTGGGGATAAAGGTGACTGTTGACCCTCCAGTGGGGTCATCCACCTTGAAAAAATCCTCTCAGTTGATCGACGAAAGAGATATTTCAAGGTTTTTTTTTAATCCAGCGAGTTACGTTGTCCCACTGATTTAAGACTGAGTCCGTCCATATTACTACCACTTATCTTTACATGAGATGGACAAACATCATCATACTTTCAATATTAATTTTCTCAAAATTTAAAACACTCTCTTTAAATATGACTTTTGAAAATAAAATTTTTAAATATCTTTTTATTTTTAAATTGAGAAGTGAAGATAAGCCTTTTTGATGCCAAAAGAAGATGGAAGTAAAATGCCGTTTGATAAGAATACAAATGCAATAAATTATTCGAAAAGTACTTCATTGTAATTAAACGACCAGTCGTTTGGCGACGCTTCCAGAAAAGAGAAGAGTGCTCTGTGGTGCACGCGCCCAGTGGCACGCCCATAAAACGCGCACGCTGCTCGCCCACGAGCACCCGCCAGCTTCCCCCACCGACGAGAAGGGAGACGAGGGCTTCCGTCTGCGACGCGCAAAAACCCTAAAAGGAGGGTCCTTTTCTGTGTAATCCTCTGATTCGGGTGTGGGTTTTGTGGAATCCGGTGAGGGGTCGCCTCTGATCGAGCGGCCGATCGGCGGTATTCGAAGGCCAGTTGGGGATCTTGTGCGGGAAAGATGGAGTTCTACGGTTTCCCGCCGGGGGGTGTCGCCGGCGAGATGGCCGGGTATGCACTGGCCAAGGTGAAGAGGAAGGAGCTGGAAGAGGTGTACGACGAATTCTCCGAGTTCTCCCTCTCTTCCCCCGCTAGAAAAATCCGGAGGCTGGTAAGAATCTCTCGCTCCCTCGCTGTCCGTTTTCGGTTATATGTATATGGTGTCTGCTGGAACAGTGTTTGGAAGGATGGCATGTCAGTCCATCCAGTTCTTCTGAAGTTTGGTAACGAATTGATGGTGATCGCCGATTTGTGGGTAGCGATCACCGCTTTGTCGGGAAGGGAATCGCGAATTGATGGTGGCCCTCTCTTAACTTCGCTTTCTGCTAGCTATTGCCCATGTTGCTCACTGCTCGTGAAAAATCTAAAAAGCACCTGCTTTTTGGCGGCATCCATGTCTGGTTTGCTGAGATTGTTGGAGGGGAATTTTCTGCCAGCTGTGGTGCCAGTTATTGTGCTGCAGCCAAGTGATGTTTGATCCGTTGCTCTCCCTTCTTAATTCTGGACGCCGGGTTGCATTCTTGGGTCAGGCTTTGTTTCAGGGAAAGTTTTATCAATTTTGTTCTTGTGGCCCTTATCTATGAGAAATGGATATTGGTGGTGGCTAACAAAGCAAACGCAGAGTGATCAGATAAGGCTCATGATTGATGGCTAAAGATTAATCTTTGGCTACGGTTGATGCACGTAGTGGGTCCTGGATGTGAATGTCCTACCTGCGTGTCCGATTGAACACCCTTAATTTTAAGCCCTACCCTCCTCCTTTTTCCCTTCCTACCCAAAGCTTTTGTTTGTTTACGTGGTCTTAGTGGGGGGTCAGATCAAAGGAAACTTGGGAGTTGATATGACATATTTTCTTCTTTGCTAGGTGTTTTCGTAAGCCCTTTTTTCACTCTGGTAGATTTTTCTACTTTTCTTGGTGACTTTGTAACTTTATTTATGTTGGTTTCTTCACAGGATGCAGAGTTACCGCCAATTATGGAGGAAGAGGAACCAGCTGCAACTCTGGTTTGGGCAACCTTTGCCGGAAGAAGAAGTACAGATTTGCTCAAAACAGCTAACATCAGCTGAGTTAACCAACGCTGAAGCCTCTACTCCTTTGAACGACGAAAGAGCCATTGTTCTGTATAAACCTGTTAATGTGCCGGTATTGGATTCTTCATGTCCATCAAATGTGTTTCTCAGTGTGGACCCAGATATGATTGCCGGTTTCAAGAGTAAGAAACAGAGTCTATCATCTTTGATTCACTTGTCTCTCTGATGACCACGCAAGCTGCAAATTTTATCTGGCAATCTAATAGTTTCTAGCTGTCTGAAGTTTTTATGTTGATTCCAACAAAATTGGGTTGATGGTATAGATTCCGGTTTGCTTATGCTCTTTGCAGATCAAGTATTCTGGCGGAGTCGGCAGAATATAGTGAAAACAAGGGATGAAGAAGCAGAGGCATCCTCTGGCAATGGGCAGGCTGCAGGTACGAGCTGCTTGGCTGTTGTTCCATGGATGCCTTCTCAGGTGTCAGAACCTGCAAATGTTTCCGGAGCAAAGAACAGGCTAGTGGAGCAGGAAATGGCACCTGCAGACGCTGAGGGCTCATCAATGGACATTGAGGTGGAACAAGGACAAGCGAATGGGGTTACAATTCCTGGAATAGCAGCAGCTGATGGCTTGCAGCACTGGCAGCAGCACTGCATGACAACACAGGTCGGCGCTAGCGAGTCGACTCCTGTTATGTGGTCCTGGGGTTAGGGAAGGGGCAGTCAGGTTGGCTGTTCTTCCTGTCTGTATGTATGGTTTTGCACTTTGTGCATTCTTCATTCCTCCTAAACCTGCTCAGTGAGGGGAGGTTCCCTGAGGAAAAAGAAGAAGATCCATCTTGTACAGCTAGTAGATGTCAGAAAGCAAGAGCTTCACCCCATCCTGTAACCTTTCCACATCTGTTCAGTGTCAAGTTTAAGCTCTTTGTTTCAGTGTTTACCAAGGCAACCCCATCCTATCTAATTTTCCAGTTTTGGGGGAGGGGGGACATTATATCAACCAAGAGAAATGCTTTGCTTTGCTGGCGCAAAACATTTCTCACCAATCAGAGGCTTGTAAATAAATATTTCTTTTTGTTTTGTACGAACATGGCAAATTGGTTGAAAAGAAATCCTCCTTGGATCATGACTTACTGGTGGGTCTTTAATCAGGTTCTTATTGTGCTGTGATTTGCGGGATTGCTGTATGTTGAAGTAAGCTGATTTCATCCTCTGTTTGGTGTTATTGGCTGATGACAGCAGAAAACGAGGTCATAAACCCAAACATAAGGTTAAATCAAGTATTAAACTTCATCAATCTAGGGACCCAACTTTTGTTAGTATTATTACATGGCATAAAGAGTGCTGTAGTTGTACTGTCAATAGAATATTTATCAACAGGAATTGCTGAGCCAAGAATGCATAGATGGCTTTGCCAATAAGGTAAATGAGATCTGTTCAAGCATTCATGAATCCATTAGCTGGTGAAGATGGGTTTTGGTTCAATGTGTATTAGAGAACCCCAAATGAGGAAGGGATGAAATTTTTATTTATCTAAGAGGATCAATTCAGCATCTCAATGTTTCCTTAGTTAGATGTTGAGTAATAAGATAACATATACCAATTATGCATACCCCAAATTAATTGTTATGGTTATCTTTTAACAATCTGAATTTAAACATCTAAATATGTCTCTTTAACTTGACTTGGTTAAACTATTATAAAACCATCATGAGATCATCTTATCTTATGACCCAATTTTATTTCTCTTACTTCTTCACAAATCACAACGTCTTAATAATATTTTAAAAATATCTTTAACAACTTAAAAAGTAATATTTGTTGCCAGCTAAATAATTGTTGCAGCTAAAGTATAATATTGTGGATGAGTACAGAGTACAGGCACCAAATTCTCTTTTTTGCAACTTTTTTTCTCTTTAATTTGTTCAATTGGTCCATCCTAGGTCACAAATTGATCGGATTCGGAATCGAAAACATAGTTTTTGATTTCGATTTTGATAATCAAAATATAGTTTGATTCTGATAAAATTAGAATGGTTAATTCTAATTTTAATTAGAACTGAAATTTCGATAAATTATATTGTTTATCACGATTTTATCTTTTGAGTTAATAGATAATTTATCGAAATAATTGATTACGATTTTAATTATTTTTTAATTTTGATCTAATTCTGATAATTTATCGAAATATCTGATTTTAATTTCTATAAATTACACATATCATTTTCAATTCGGAGACTAATAACTTTTATTAAAATCAGATCAAAATTTAAAAATTTTGAATTCTATTTGTAGCCCTAATCCATCCCCACTACCCCAGCAAGATATGGACCTCGTTAGCTTAAAGTGAACCGAAGGATCACCAGACACCCACGACTAGGGAGCTCAAGAGCAACCCCAGCCAGGTAGGTTTTAGGTTTTCTTTTGTTCTTCCTCTCCAATTTCTTCCCCTTCTGATCGATCCGTCCATGGCGATGCGAGGCGGCGGCGGCGGCGGCGGCAAGGGGAAGGGGAAGCCGCCCGCAGCGGAGTCGAAGGCGGAGGCGGCGGGGAAATTCGTGAGGTGTGGACCACGTGGGGGATGAAGAAGGCGAAGGTCGCCGCCCACTGGGGCTTCATCCCCCTCGTCATCGTCGTCGGCATGAACTCCGAGCCAAGCCCCAGCTTTTCCAGCTCCTCAGCCCCGTCTGAGATCTGTCTACCGTCTGCCTTGCCATGCAGCGGAGGAGCAACGACAAGAACAGCGAACAATGAGGAAGCTCGTCTGGACTAGAGTTCCTATCTTCCCGTCTCCGTATCTTCCTTATTTTTCTACTGCTCTTTGCGCTCTGTCGATAGGGGCGAGGTTAGATCTCCCCCATTTCTCCTTCTCTTTGCTTCCCCTCCTCTGTTACCGATTTGTCGACCATAAATGCTTGTCTCTTTTTTTTGGGGTCTATTTCCCCCTTTTCTCCTGTTATGTTCTTTCCGTTGGCTGTGATGGATGCACAGTGGCGATCCCGACATGGATTCAAATGATGGGTCACTGATGGGTGGCGACAATACCCTCTTCCAATCCTGCGATTTCTGATCTATGGCTTCTATAGCCGCTTCCATATTGCTCGAGACTGATTAGTATTATGACATGATGCTCTGAAACGCTTTCAATAGAACAATTCGCTATCTCTCTCTCTCTCTCCTCTCTCTCTCTCTCATGTTCCTGTTGATGAGAATTGCTCAAGTACAAGTGCATGCAGAAGCAGAAATATGTGCTTCTCGGTTCGTTGTTCACTGTTTCTGTTCTGATGATGATGGAAACATGTAGGAGTTGGTTGCTGCAAACTTTTTTTTCCCCCACAATTGGTTGAGATTATGATGTTTTAAGCATTTTTTTAAACTAGCGTATCACATTATTCTTTGAAAATTCCTTATAATCCTGCTTCCAATGAAATTTTTATTTGCCACTCTTTGAGTTTGAGGTTTTAAGCATTTGGGGCTTCCAAAACCTGGGCTTTTGTTGATGGCAAGTTTTTTTTCTTCGTGTTGTCGCCTCCTGGAATAAATAAGTAGGATAAATTCTCCCTATTTGTCGGTAGTAGTTATCGGCTTTTACCCTTCGAAGTGGATGCTTCAGCTTAAATTTTAGTGGTAACCGTGGGTGTGGACCGTGTGGTGGCCCTTGTCTTTACTAGAATCTGAGGAGAAAGGTCGATTTTTTTTATTGTTATTTCTTGTATTGGATTGTCTTTTGTTTTTGCCATGAATGAGAAAAGGTGTTTTCCCCATCCTTCATGGCTACTGGGTTTTACTTTGAGAAATGCAGCTTTCAAGCTTTTTTGTTTTGTTTTTTAAACCTGGGAAGAGAGAGGGACATTTAATGAAGAGAGAGAAGATATTTAATAGAAGAGAGATTTTGTGTGTACAAAATAATATACACAATAATCATGTAGCGTATACAAATAATAGAATAAGACAGACAATGACATAGTAATGCACCCAAATGACGTCATTGTCACATTATTTGTGTGTATTGTCACATTATTTATGTGCATTGTTGTGCTATTTATGTGTCTTGTGTCTTATTCTATTATTTATGTGCGTTATGTATATAATTATTTGTGTACACTAATTTGTACACACAATTTTTTTTCTCATGTATTAAATGTTTTCTCTCTCTTCATTAAATGCACATGTTTAAAAAAACAAAACAAAAAAAGTTGGAGGCTCTTCCACCTCTCATAGCATTTCTCTAAATACATCCGGATTCTTCAGCTGCAGCTGTAGTTACTACTCACTGAGCATGTATAGTCCTTGCTGATTTCTACTTTGAAAGATATGTTTTTTTAGGAGATATACATATTGCATGATTACTTTTGCAATAAGCATTTCTCTGTCTTTTGTCATAGGATGGTGCAAAGGTTTTTTTTTTTTTTTTTTCTTTAGTGAACTTTAATGCTGCAAAAGGTTTTTTTTTTTCCCTTTAATGATGAGTATTGATGATCTAGGGAAATAGATTGTGGGCGTTGATGGTGCAAAAAGATTGTTTTTTTTTATGATAATCTACAGTCCTTTCAAACATGATGGTCCACTGTATTTGTGATTTGCAGTAAGAAATCGGTGAAGGTTACATAACAGGAGGCATGGAACTGTCATCAGTGTTGGCGAAAGTGTAGAAAGTGTAGTTTTTCTTAATAGCCAACTTGAACTAGCTGCCTATGTACTTTGGCATAATGGACCCATTTAACAACTAGTAGTACTCAGGGATGTAAAGTTTACATCCCTGATGCGTAAATCAGATTGGCGTTCTTCACTTGAAAATGTTAGTAGGACTGCATACTTTGAATTGCTAAGTTGCAAAAGTCATATTTCAGATCTCCTCCATCGAGCACAACGCTTGGCAAACACTAGTGTTGAACCCATCAAATTATCATTATTGCATCAAAGGGGTATCTTCTCGTGCATGATGTTGAATAAGATAATACACATGCAATTCTATGCTTCCATGCTTCTTTCAGAAAAGAAAAACAACACTGATGGCAACGAGCAGGAAAAGGTGGGAAGGTTTGAGCTAGGGTTGCCAATGGACCTTCGAATTCCGTTTAGCCGATCCGTTTTCGCCATTTTTTATAAGATGCGGAGCTCCGAAAAGAACTTTCCGATAGCTTAGCGGAAGCAAAAATGGATATCTGAATTCTTATAGGATGCGGAAGCGGAAACACCCAATTCCGCATCCGCTTTCCCGTTTTCGTTTCCAATAATTTTTAATATATATTATATAATATTTTTATAATAAAATCTCTTGAAACTTGAAATTTTGGCTCTTAAATTTTTAACTCATTGTCTCTCACCTCCCATCTATATGTAAATGTCATCTATTCTAGTCTCTATTGACAACTTTTTTCTCTAATGATATTTATATCTACGTATATTGATTATCTATTACTCAACCATTATATATCACTATATGATTTTATCATACTAATTTGATCTTGTTATACTTCATTTAGTAAGGGTCATTATAATGTACATGATGAAAAAGATATGGTAGAAAAAATTATTAAATTTATATTTGAAATTATTCATAAATTTAATAATTAATATATTTGTAAATTTATAAATTAATTCTAATTGTACAAATGTTGTTACATCCGAAATTTTTGTTTTGTTTCCGTTTTCGATAGAAAGCGGAGATGGATGCGGAAGCGAAAACACCCTTCTCCGTTTCCTTTTTCGACTCTGAAATTTTTTATAGGAAGCGGAAGCGGAAACATCTATTTTCGATTTCGACTCCGACCCGTTAGCAACCCTAATTTGAGCGATTCCTTTTCTTAGATAAACATGCAACATAACTCCTGCACGATGCCACGGCTTGCCAATGTGAGATTGAAAGATGCAAACATTAAAATTTTTATATGTGAAGAACAACCCTGTTTAATCAGGAAGCAAGTTGGCTGACGGTGGTGCTTAACCCATGGTTTTGGGTACTGAGGTAACATGGCCTTTTCCAAGAAGACTAGACAGATGTTGGGTACGATGTGATCAAGTTAAGCGCAGGGTGATGGATCATATCACATTTTGAGGTGGAGTTTATGAGAAGGATGAGAACTACTTGTTGCTCGACCGGGATGAACACTTTGGGTGCCAACCAATGGCAAGGTTGGCCGAGCAAATCGAGCATTAATTTTTTTCTCGAGAAGAATTTATTGTGCTTTTTAAGTGACATAGTAGTTAGTATAACACCATAAAGGGCACATGCGGGTTGACAACTATTGTTAATTTGAAGACATCATTGCTCGTTGCCCCTTTATTGTCTTTGGCGATAAAGACGTTTTAGATTTGAAAATCTTTCGTTTCCTCTCTAAAATTACGATTACAATCGACAATCTCTCCGTTTCTAATGTTTTCTAGCATTAATATTTTCTTCGAACACGCGAATCACCTGTGGGGCCGCAACTCAGAGTCGGCCTATTACGACGATCGGAAGTTGTGCTCATCTCGGCGCGAGAACTCCTCCCCAGGTCGCAAATACAGCTGCATGAAGATCACCGATATATTCACAACTTTCCGATTATTCTCACACATTCGGTGAAAGAAATGGGCATAAATTTCCGTCCGTGTATCGGAATCGTAAATGTGACCACAATTCGGAATCGGCACTCCAAGACGGTCGACGAGAGACTAGTTTCACAGAATTCTGTTCTGAGGCAGAAATTTCACCGCAGAACGTGTGTACTAGTACACCGATTATCGCACCCCTTCAGTAACACGTGGATATCTTTTCGCCCGGCGATCAGAACCGCCTGCGAGGCCCCAATTCGAAATCGGCAGTTCGACCCAGTTGGCACTAGGTCAGATTTGGAGATTTTCGCTCGGGCGCCCAAATTTCGCTCCCGGAGCCTGATCGAATATGACACCCCTTCGGTTAAACGGTCATCACTTTTCGCTCGGTTATCGGAATCGTTTATAAGACCCCCATTCAGAATCGGCATTCAGAGGTGCTCGTTGCCTCTTATTGCATTTGGCGATCAAACACCGTTTTCGACTCGAAAATCCTTCGTTTCTCACTCTAAATTTGCGATTCCAGCCAACGATCTCCCTGTTTCCAAGGTTTCTAGCAGTAACATTTTCCTCGATCACGCGAATCACTTGTGGGGACGTAACTCAGAGTCGGCCTATCACGACGATCGGAAGTTGTGCTCATCTCTGTGCGAGAACTCCTCCCCAGCTCGCAAATACAGTTGCACGAATATCGCCGATATATCCACCCCTTCCGGATTATTCTCACCCCTTCGGTGAAAGAACTAGGCACAACTTTTCGCCTGGGTAACGGAATTGCGAATGTGACCATAATTCGGAATCGACACTCCAAGACAGTCGACGAAAGGCTGGTTTTGTAGAATTCCATTCTAAGGCGAAAATTTCACTATGGAGCATGTGTACTAGTACACCGATTATCGCACCCCTTTAGTAAGATGTTGATATCTCTTCGCCGGCGACCAGAACCGCCTGCGAGGCCCCAATTCAGAATCGGCACTTTGACCCGGTCGGCATTAGATCAGATTCGGAGTTTTCCGCTCCAGAGCCCAAATTTCGCTCCGGGAGCCTAATCAGAGGCTCCCGATGCGATCGAATAAGACACCCCCTCGGTCAAACAGACATAACTTTCTGTTCGGTTATTGGAATCACTTATAAAACCCAATTCGGAATCGACACTCAGAGGTGCTCGTCGCCCCTTAGTACCTTTGGCGATAAGACGCTGTTTCCGACTTGAAAATCTTTCGTTTTCCACTCCAAAATTGCAATTACAACCAACGATCTCCCCGTTTTCGATGTTTTCTAGCAGTAACGTTTCGCTTGATCACACGAATCACCTATGGGGCCGCAACTCAGAGTCGACCTACGACGACGATCAGAAGTTGTACTCATCTCGTCGCAAGAACTCCTCCCCAAGTCGCAAATATGGCTATACGAACATCGCCGATATATTCACCCCTTCCGAATTATTCTCACCCCTTCGGTGAAAGAACTGGACATAATTTTCTGCCTGGATATCATAATCGCAAATGTGACAACAATTTAGAATCGGCACTTTGAGACGATCGACGAGAGGCTGGTTTCGCTGAATTATGTTCCAAGGCAAAAATTTCACTGCGGAGTGTGTGTACTAGTACACCTATTATTGCACCCCTTCGGTAAGACACAGATATCTCTTCGCCCGACGACTGGAACCGCCAGGGAGGCCCCAATTAGGAATCGACACTTCGACTTGGTCGGCACTAGGTTAGATTTGGAGATTTTTGCTTCGGAGCCCAAATTCCACTCTGGGAGCCTGATCGCAGGCTCCTTATGCGATCGAATATGACACCCCTTCGGTTAAACGAGCATCACTTTTCGCTTGGTTATCGGAATCGTTTATAAGACCCTCATTCAGAATCGACACTCAGATGCGCTCGTTGCCCCTTATTGCATTTGGCGATCAGACACCGTTTTTGACTCGAAATCCTTCGTTTCCCACTGTAAAATTGCGATTCCAGTCGACGATCTCCCTGTTTCCAAGGTTTTCTAGCAGTAACATTTTCCTCGATCACACGAATCATTTGTGGGGCCGTAACTCAGAGTCGGCCTATCACGATGATCAGAAGTTGTGCTCATATCTGTGCGAGAACTCCTCCCCAACTCGCAAACACAGTTGCACGAACATCTTCGATATATCCACCCCTTCCGGATTATTCTCACCCCTTCGGTGAAAGAACTGGGCACAACTTTCCGCCTGGGTAACGGAATTGCGAATGTGACCATAATTCGGAATCGACACTCCGAGACAGTCGACGAAAGGCTGGATTTACGGAATTCCGTTCTGAGGTGGAAATTTCACTATGGAGCGTGTGTACTAGTACACCGATTATCGCACCCCTTTGGTAAGACGTTGCTATCTCTTCGCCTGGCGACCAGAACCGCCCGCGAGGCCCCAATTCGGAATCGGCACTTCGACCCGGCCGACATTAGATCAGATTCGGAGATTTCCGCTCCGGAGCCCAAATTCCGCTCCGGGAGCCTGATCGGAGGCTCCCGATGCGATCGAATAAGACACCCCCTCGGTCAAACAGGCATAACATTTCGCTCGGTTATCAGAATCGCTTATAAGACCCAATTCGGAATCGACACTCAGAGGCGCTTGTCACCCCTTATTGCCTTTGGCGATAAGATGTTGTTTCCGACTCGAAAATCCTTCGTTTCCCACTCCAAAATTATGATTACAACCGACGATCTCTCCGTTTTCGATGTTTTCTAGAAGTAACGTTTCGATCACGCGAATCACCTGTGGTGTGACGACCCAACCAGTAAACTGGCCCAACAACCGTGCCAGTTGGTAGATTTCCCAGGAAGGTCACCCATCCTGGGACTACTCCCAACTGAGCACGCTTAACTTCAGAGTTCTTTTCCTGCTCGAGCTCTGAAAATGACTAGTCCGGGTTGTTGGTAGTCTACTGATTTAGTCCATTTAACATATTCTTATATGGGGTGTTACAATCTACCCCTCTTATATAAGCGAGGTCCTCGTCGCTGATCACATATAGCACACAATCAAACCCCAGGCAGGCAGGATTCTAGAGGTGGCCCCCACAGGCTCAAGAGGTGGCTCCCACTATGTAGCACTTTGCGCCATTATGGCTTCAGGAGGTGGCTCCCATAGCGTAGCACTTTGCCCTGTGTGGCACTTAGTTCCTGCACTTCCGGCTGGGTAAGGCTCTGATACCATTTATGACGACCCAACCAGTAAACTGGCCAACAACCGTGCCAGTTGGTAGATTTCCCAGGAAGGTCACCCATCCTGGGACTACTCCCAACTGAGCACGTTTAACTTCAGAGTTCTTTTCCTGCTCGAGCTCTGAAAATGACTAGTCCGGATTGTTGGTAGTCTACTGATTTAGTCCATTTAACATATTCTTATATGGGGTGTTACATGTGGGGCCGCAACTCAGAGTCGACCTATCACGACGATCAGAAGTTGTACTCATCTCGTCGCGAGAACTCCTTCCCAAGTCGCAAATATGGCTACACGAACATCACCGATATATTCACCCCTTCCGAATTATTCTCACCCCCTCGGTGAAAGAACTGGGCATAACTTTCCCCCCGGATATCGGAATCGCAAATGTGACCACAATTCGGAATCGACACTCTGAGACGATCGACGAGAGGCTGGTTTGGCTGAATTCTGTTCCAAGATGAAAATTCCACCGCGAAGTGTGTGTACTAGACACCGATTATCGCTCCCCTTCGGTAAGACGCGGATATCTCTTCGCCCGGCGATTGGAACCGTCAGCGAGGCCCCAATTAGGAATCGACAATTCGACCCGGTCGGCACTAGGTCAGATTTGGAGATTTTCACTTCGGCGCCCAAATTCCACTCTGGAGCCTGATCGCAGGCTTCTGATGCCATCGAATACGACATCCTTTTGGTCAAACGAGCATCACTTTCCGCTTGGTTATCGGAATACCTTATATGGTCAATTCGAAATCGACACTTAGAGGCGCTCGTCGCCCCTTATTGCATTTGGTGATAAGATGTCGTTTCCGACTCGAAAATCCTTCGTTTTCCACTCCAAAATTGCGATTTCAGTCAACGATCTCCCCGTTCCCAAGGTTTTCTAGCAGTAACGTTTCCCTCGATCACGCGAATCACCTATGGGGCCGCAACTCAAAGTCGGCCTCTCACGACGATCGAAAGTTGTACTCATCTTGGCGTGAGAACTCCTCCTCAGGTCGCAAATATGGTTGCACGAACATTGCTGATATATTCACCCCTTCCGGATTATTCTCACCCCTTCGGTGAAAGAACTGAGCATAACATTCCGTTCGGGTATCGGATTGCGAATGTGACCACAATTTGTAATCGGCACTCCGAGACGGTCGATGAAAGATTAGATTTGCGGAGTTCTGTTCTGAGGCAGAAATTCTACCGTGAAACGTGTATACTAGTACACCGATTATTGCACCCCTTTGGTAACACGCCGATATCTCTTCGTTCGGCAACCGGAACCGCCTGCGAGGCCCCAATTCGAAATCAGCACTTCGACCCGGTCGACATTAGGTCAGATTCAGAGATTTTCACTTCGGAGCCCAAATTCTGCTCCGGGAGCTTGATCGGAGTCTCTCGATGCGATCGAATACGACCCCCCCTCGGCCAAACGGGCATAACTTTCTGCTCGGTTATCAGATTAGCTTATAAAACCCAATTCGGAATCGATACTCAGAGGCGCTTGTCGCCCCTTATTGCCTTTGGCGATAAGACGCTATTTCCGACTCGAAAATCATTCGTTTCCCACTACAAAATTGTGATTCCAACCGAAGATCTCCATGTTTCCACTATTTCGTGGCAGTAACGTTTCACACGATCACGCGAATCACATGTGGGGCTGCAACTCAGAGTCGGCCTATCATGACAATAAGAAGTTGTGCTCATCTCGGCGCGAGAACTCCTCTTCAGGTCGCAAATATGGCTACACAAATATCTCTGATATATTCACCTCTTTCGAATTATTCTCACCCATTCGGTGAAAGAACTGGGCATAACTTTCCGCCCAGGTATCGGAATCGCGAATGTGACCACAATTCAGAATCGGCACTCCGAGACGATTGACTAAAAGTTGGTTTCGCATAATTCTGTTCTGAGGCGGAAATTTCACTGCGGAGCATGTGTACTAGTACACCGATTATCGCACCCCTTTGGTAAGATGCGGATATCTCTTCGCCCGGCAACTAGAACTGCAACGAGGCCCTAATTAGGAATCAACACTTTGATACGGTCGGCACTAGATCAGATTTGGAGATTTCCGCTTCGGCGCCCAAATTTCGCTTCAGGAGCCTAATCGCAGATGCGATCGAATACGACACCCCTTCGGTCAAACTGGCATTACTTTCTGCTCGGTCATCAGAATCGCTTATAAGACCCCAATTCATAATCATTTCTCAGAAGCGCTCGTCGACCCTTATTGCATTTGGCGATAAGACATCGTTTCCAACTCGAAAATCCATCGTTTCCCACTCCAAAATTGCGATTCCACCCGATGATCTTCCCGTTTCCAAGGTTTTCTAGCAATAACGTTTCCCTCGATCACGTGAATCACCTATGGGGCCGCAACTTAGAGTCAGCCTATCACGACGATCGGAAGTTGTGCTCATCTCAGCGCGAGAACTCCTCCCCAGGTTGTAAATATGGCTGCACGAACATTGCCGATATATTCACCCCTTCCGGATTATTCTTACCCCTTCGATGAAAGAACTAGGCATAACTTTCCGCCCGGGTATCGGAATCGCGAATGTGACCACAATTCGGAATCGGCACTCCGAGACGGTCGACGAAAGGCTGGTTTTGCGGAATTCCATTCCGAGACGAAAATTTCACTGTGGAGCGTGTGTACTAATACACCGATTATCGCACCCCTTTGGTAAGACACCTATATCTCTTCGCCCAGTGACCAGAATCGCCCGCGAAGCCCAATTCGGATTCGACACTTCAACGCGGTCGGTATTAGGTCAGATTCGGAGATTTCCACACCGGCGCTCAAATTCCGCTCCTTGAGCCTGATCGCAGGCTCCCTATGCGATCGAATACGACACCCCTTCTGTCAAACGAGAATAACTTTCTGCTGAATATTAGAATCGTTTATAAGATCCCAATTCGGAATCGACACTCAGAGGTGCTTGTCGCCCCTTATTGCCCTTGGTGATAAGACGTCGTTTCCGACTCGAAAATCCTTCGTTTCCCTCTCCAAAATTGTGATTCCATCCGATGATCTCTCTGTTTCCAATCTTTTCTAGCAGTAACGTTTTCCTCGATCATGCAAATCACATGTGGGGCCGCAACTCAGAGTTGGCCTATTATGACGATCGGAAGTTGTGCTCATCTCGGCGTAAGAACTCCTCCCCAAATCGTAAATATGGTTGCACAAACATCGCCGATATATTCGCCCCTTTCGGATTATTCTCACCTCTTCGGTGAAAGAACTGGAATAACTTTCCGTCCGGGCATCGGAACTGCGAATGTGATCACAATTCGGAATAGGCACTCTGAGACGGTCGACGAGAGGCCGATTTCGTGGAATTCTGTTTTGAGACTAAAATTCCACCGCGGAGCGTGTGTACTAGTACATTGATTATCGCACCCCTTCGATAAGACGTGAATATCTCTTCGCCCGACGACTGGAACCACCCGCGAGGCCCAATTCGAAATCGGCACTTCGATCTGGTGGACAGTAGGTCAGATTCAGAGACTTTTGCTTCGGCGCCCAAATTCTGCTCTAGGCTCCTGATCGGAGGCTTCCGATGCAATCGAATATGACACCCCTTCGGTCAAACGGCATAACTTTCAGCTTGGTTATCGGAATCGCTTATAAGACCTCAATTCGGAATCGACACTCAAAGGCGCTCGTCTCCCTTTATTGCCTTTGGCTATAAGACACTGTTTCCAACTAGAAAATCTTTTATTTCCCTCTCCAAAATTGCAATTACATCCGACGATCTCCCCGTTTACAATGTTTTCTAGCAGTAGCGTTTCCCTCAATCACGCGAATCACCTGTGGGGCCGTAACTCAGAGTCGGCCTATCACGACTTTTGAAAGTTGTTCTTATCTCGGTGCGAGAACTCCTCCCCAGGTCGGAGATATGGCTGCACGAACGTCGTCGATATATTCACCCCTTCTGGATTATTCTCACCCATTCGGTGAAAGAACTGGGCATAACTTTCTGCCCGGTTATCGGAATCGCGAATGTGACCACAATTCGGAATCGACACTCAGAGACGGTCCATGAGAGACTTGTTTCACATAATTTTGTTCCAAGGCGAAAATTCCACCGTGAAGCATGTGTACTAGTACACGATTATTGCACCCATTCGGTAAGACGCAAATATCTCCTAGCCCGGCGACCAGAACCGCCCGCGAGGCCCCAATTCGGAATCTGCACTTCGACCCGGTTGGCACTAGGTCGGATTCAGAGATTTCCGTTCTGGGAGCCTGATCGGAGGCTTCCGATGCGATTAAATACATCACCCCTTCGGTTAAACAGGCATAACTTTCTACTCGGTTACTAGAATAGCATATAAGACTCCAATTCAGAATTGGCACTCAGAGACGCTCGTCGCCCCTTATTGCATTTGGCGATACGACACTATTTTTGACTAGAAAATCCTTCGCTTCCCACTCTAAAATTGTGATTCCAGTCGACGATATCCATGTTTCCAATGTTTTCTAGCAGTAACATTTCCCTCGATCATGCGAACCACCTGTGGGGTCACAACTCAGAGTCGGCCTATCACGACGATCGAAAGTTGTGCTCATCTCGGTGCGAGAACTCCTCCCCAGGTCGCAAATATGGATGCACGAACATCGCCGATATATTCACATCTTCTGGATTATTCTCACCCCTTTGGTGAAAGAACTGAGATAACTTTTCGCCCGGGTATTGGAATGGCGAATGTGACCATAATTCGAAATCGACACTCTGAGACGGTCGTCGAGATGCTGGTTTCACGGAAATCCGTTCCGAGATGGAAATTCCATCGCATAGCGTGTGTACTAGTACGCCGATTATTGCACCCCTTCGGTAAGACGCAGATATCTCTTCACCCGGCGATCGGAACCGCCCATGAGGCCCCAATTCAGAATCGACACTTCGACCCGGTCGGCACTAGGTCGGATTCGGAGATTTCCGCTCCAGTGCCCAAATTTTGCTCCGGGAGCCTGATCGTAGGCTCCCGATGCGATCGAATATGACACCCCTTCGGTCAAACAGACATAACTTTCGGCTCGGTTATCGGAATCACTTATAAGACCCCAATTCGAAATGGACACTCAGAGACACTCGTCGCACCTTATTGCATTTGGCGATACGACGCCATTTCCGACTCGAAAATTCTTCATTTTCCACTCCAAAATTGCCATTCCAGCCGACGATATCTCTGTTTCCAATGTTTTCTAGTAGTAACGTTTCTATCGATCACGTGAATCACCAGTGGGGAGGCAACTTATAGTCGACCTATCACGATGATTGGAAGCTCTGCTAATCTCTGCGCGAGAACTCCTCCCCAGGTCGTAAATATGGCTGTATGAACATCGTCGATATATTCACCCCTTCCAGATTATCTTACCCTTTCGGTGAAAGAACTGAGGTAACTTTCCGACTGGGTATCGGAATGGAGAATGTGACCACAATTCGGAATCGGCACTCCAAGACGGTCGACGAGAGGCTGATTTTGCGGAATTTTGAGACGAAAATTCGCCGCAGAGCGTGTGTACTAGTACATCGATTATCGCACCCATTCGGTAAGACGCAGATATCTCTTCGCCCGACAACCGAAACCGCCCATGAGTCCCCAATTCGGAATCGACACTTTGACCCGGTCGGCACTAGATCGGATTCAGAGATTTCCGCTCCGGCGCCTAAATTCCGCACCAGGAGCTTGATCGGAGGCTTCCGACGCGATCGAATACGACACCCCTTCAGTTAAACGGGCGTAACTTTCCGCTCGCTTATCAGAATCGCTTATAATACCCCAATTCGAAATCGAAAATCTTTCTAAGTCGAAAATCTTTCGTTTCCCACTCCAAAATTGTGATTCCAGCTGATGATATCTATGTTTCCTATATTTTCTAGTACTAAGGTTTTCCTCGATTACGTGAATCACCTGTGGGGCCGCAACTCATAGTCGGTCTATCACGACGATCGAAAATTGTTCTCATCTCGGTGTGAAAACTCCTCCCCAGCTCGTAAACATGGCTGCATGAACATAGCCGATATAATCATCCCTTCTGGGTTATTCTCACACCTTCGGTGAAAGAACTGATATAACTTTCCGATTGGGTATCGGAATGGCGAATGTGACCACAATTCAGAATCGACACTCCTAGACGGTTGACGAAAGGCTAGTTTCGAGGAATTCCATTTCGAGGTGGAAATTCCACCGCGAAGCGTGTGTACTTGTACACCGATTATCGCACCCCTTTAGTAAGACACGGATATCTCTTCGCCCGGTGACCAAAACCGCCCGCGAGGCTCAATTCGGAATCGGCACTTCGACCATGTCGGCACTAGGTCGGATTCAGAGATTTTCGCTCCGGCGCCCAAATTCGGCTTTGGGAGCCTAATCGCAGCCTCCCGATGCGATCAGATATGACACCCCTTCAGTCAAATGGACATAACTTTCCACTCGGTTATCAGAATCGCGCATAAGACCCCAATTTGGAATCGGCACTAAGAGACGCTCATCGTCTCTTATTGCCTTTGGCGATAAGACGCTGTTTTTGACTCGAAAATTCTTCGTTTCCCACTCCAAAATTGCGATTGCAGCAGATGATATCTCTGATTCCAATATTTTCTAGCATTAACATTTCTCTCGATCACGCGAACAACCTGTGGTCGCAACTCAGAGTCGGCCTACCACGAAGATCAAAAATTGTGCTCATCTCGGCTTATGAACTCCTCCCCTGGTCGCAAATATGGCTGCACAAACACAGCCGATATATTCACCCCTTCTAGATTATTCTCACACCTTCGGTGAAAGATCTGTGATAACTTTCCGCCCAGGTATCGGAATGGCGAATGTGACCACAATTCGGAATCGGCACTCCGAGACGGTCGACGATAGGTTGGTTTTGCAGAATTCCATTATGAGTCAAAAATTCTACTACGGAGCGTGTGTACTAATACACCGATTATCGCACCCCGTTCGGTAAGACGAGGATATCTTTTCGCCCGGCGACCTGAACCGCCCACGAGGTCCAATTTAGAATCGGCACTTCTACCCGATCGACACTAGGTCGGATTCAAAGATTTCCGCTCCGGTGCCCAAATTCGGATCCTAGAGCCTGATCGCAGGCTCTCGATGCGATCAGATACAACACGCCTTCGGTCAAACGGGCATAACTTTCCACTCGGTTATCAGAATTACGTATAAGACCCCAATTCAGAATCGACACTCAGAGACGCTCGTCGGCCCTTATTACTTTTGGCGATACGACGCCATTTACGACTCGAAAATGCTTCATTCCCACTCTAAAATTGCAATTCCATCCAACGATATCCTCGTTTCTAATATTTTCTAGCAGTAACGTTTCCCTTGATCACGCGAATCACCAGTGGGGCCGCAACTCAGAGTCGGCCTATCATGACGAACGGAAGTTGTGCTCATCTTGGCGTGAGAACTCCTCCCCATGTCGAAAATATGGCTACACAAATATCGCCGATATATTCACCCCTTCCGAATTATTCTCACCCCTTCAGCTAAAGAACTGGGATAACTTTCTGCCCAAGTATCGGAATGGCGAATGTGACCACAATTTGGAATCGACACTCCAAGACGGTCGATGAGAGGCTGCTTTTGTGGAATTCCATTCTGAACTGATAATTCCACCGCGGAGCATGTGTACTAGTACACCGATTATCGCACCCCTTCGGTAAGACGCAGATATCTCTTCGCCCGGCGACCGAAACCGCCCGCGAGGCCCCAATTCGGAATCGACACTTCGACTCGGTCGACACTAGGTCGAATTTAGAGATTTCCGCTCTGACGCACAAATTCTGCTCCAAGAGCCTGATTGCAAGCTCCCATACGATTGAATACGACACCTCTTCGGTCAAACAGACATAACTTTCCGCTCGATTATCAGAATTGCGTATAAGACCCCAATTTGAAATCGACACTCAGAGGCACTCGTCGCCCCTTGTTGCCTTTGGCGATAAGACGTCGTTTCCAACTCGAAAATCCTTTGTTTCCCTCTCCAAAGTTTCGATTTCATCCGACGAGCTCCCTATTTTCAATCGTTTCTAGCAGTAATATTTCCCTCGATCACGCGAATCACTTGTGGGGCCGCAACTCAAAATTGACCTATCACGACGATCGGAAGTTGTTCTTATCTCTACATGAGTACTCCTCCCTAGGTCGCAAATATGGCTGCACGAACATCGCTGATATTTTCACCCCTTCTGGATTATTCTCACCCCTTCCGTGAAAGAACTGGGCATAACTTTCCACCCGTGTATCAGAATTGCGAATGTGATCATAATTCGGAATCGGCACTCAGAGACGGTCGACAAGAGGTTGGTTTCGTGAAATTCTGTTATGGGGCGGAAATTTCACCGCGGAGCGTGTGTACTAGTACACCGATTATCGCACCCCTTCGGTAAGACACAGATATCTCTTCGCCCGGCAACCAGAATTGCCCGCGATGCCCAAATTCGGAATCGACACTTCGACCCGGTCGGCACTAGGTTGGATTCGGAGATTTCCGCTCTGGGAGGCTGATCGGAGGCTTCCGATGCAATCGAATACCCCTTTGGTCAAATGGGCATAACTTTCTGCTCGGTTATCGGAATCGTTTATAGGACCCCAATTCGGAATCGACACTCAAAGGCGTCTGTCGTCCCTTATTGCTTTTGGCAATAAGATGCCATTTTTTGAGTAAAAAATCCTTCGTTTCTCACTCCAAAATTACGATTCCAGCCGACGATATCCCCGTTTCCAATGTTTTCTAGCAGTAACGTTTCGCTCGATCACACGAATCACATGTGGAAGCATAACTCATAGTCGGCCTAACACGACGATCGAAAATATGCTCATCTCGGTGTGTGAACTCTTCCTCAGGTTGTAAATATGGTTGTACAAACATAGCCGATTTATTCACCCTTTCAGATTATTCTCACCCCTTCATTGAAATAACTGGGATAACTTTCCTCCCGGGTATCGGAATGGCGAATGTGACCACAATTTGGAATCGGCACTCCGAGACGATCGACGAGAGGCTAGTTTTGCAGAATTTCGTTTCGACACAGAAATTCCACTGCGGAGCGTGTGTACTAGTACACCAATTATCGCACCCCTTTGGTAAAATGCGGATATCTCTTCGCCCGGTGACCGGAACTGCCCGTGAGGCCCCAATTCAAAATTAACACTTCGACCTAGTCGGCACTAGGTTGGATTCGAAGATTTCCGCTCCGGTGCCCAAATTCCGCTCCGGGAGGCTGATTGGAGGCTTTCGATGAGATCGAATACCCCTTCGGTCAAACGGGCATAACTTTCCTCTTGTTTATCGGAATCGCTTGTAAGACCCCAATTCGGAATCGACACTCATAGGCACTCGTCGCCCCTTATTATCTTTGGCGATAAGACATCGTTTTTTATTCGAAAATCCTTCCTTTCCCTCTCCAAAATTGCGATTCCAGCCTACTATCTCCCTGTTTTCAATGTTTTCTACTAGTAACGTTTCGCTCGATCACGCGAATCACCTGTGGGGCCGCAACTCATAGTCAGCCCATCATGACGATAAAAAATTGTGCTCATCTCGATGTGTGAACTCCTCCGCAGGTCACAAATATGGCTGCATGAACATAGCCGATTTATTCACCCCTTCTGGATTATTTTCACCCCTTCGGTGAAAGAACTAGGATAACTTTCCGCCCAGGTATCGGAATGGCGAATGTGACCACAATTCAGAATCGGCACTTCGAGACGGTTAACGAGAGGCTAGTTTTGCGAAATTTCATTTCAACACGGAAATTCCACCGCAGAGCGTATGTACTAGTACACCAATTATTGAACCCCTTCGGTAAGACACAGATATCTCTTCGCCCAGCAACCGGAACCGCCCGCGAGGCCCCAATTCAGAATTGACACTTCGACCCGATCGACACTAGGTCAGATTCGGAGATTTCCACTTCGGCGCCCAAATTCCGCTCCGGGAGCCTGATCGGAGGCTTCCGATGTGATCGAATACGACACCCCTTCTGTCAAACGGGTATAACTTTTCACTCAATTATCGAAATTGCTTATAAGACCATAATTTGGAATCGACACTCAGAGGCGCTCTTCACCCCTTATGCCTTTGGAAAATAAGACGTCATTTCTGGCTCGAAAATCCTTCATTTCTTTCTCTAAAATTGTGATTCTAGTCGACAATCTCCCCGCTTCCAATGTTGTCTAGTAGTAACGTTTCCCTTGATCACGCGAATCACCAGTGGGGCGGCAACTTAGAGTCGGCCTATCATGACGATCGAAAGTTGTGCTCATCTCAGCGTGAGAACTCCTCCCCAGGTCGCAAGTATGGCTACACAAACATCGCTGATATATTCACTACTTCTAAATTATTCTCAACCCGTCGGTGAAAGAACATGGCATAACTTTCTGCCTGGGAAACGTGATCGCGAATGTGACCACAATTTTGAATCAGCACTTGGAGATGGTCGACAAGAGGCTGGTTCGCAGAATTCTGTATTGAGGTAGAAATTCCACTGCAGAGCATGTGTACTAGTACAATAATTATCGCACCCCTTTGGTAAGACGAGGATATCTCTTCACCTAGCGACCAGAACTGCCCGCGAGGTCCCAATTCAGAATCGGAACTTTGACCCGATTAGCATTAGGTCGAATTCGGAGATTTCCGCTATGGTGCTAAAATTCCGCTTCAGGAGCCTGATCGCAGGATTCCGATGTGATCGAATACAATACCCCTTCATCCAAATGGGCCTAAATTTTTGCTCGGTTATCGGAATCGCTTATAAGACCCCAATTCGTAATCGATACTCAGAGGCGCTCGTCGCCCCTTATTGCCTTTAGTGATAAGACATTGTTTCCGGCTCGAAACTCCTTCGTTTCCCTCTCCAAAATTGCAATTCCAGTAGACGATCTTCTCGTTTCCAATGTTTTCTAGTAGTAACGTTTCTGTCGATCACGCGAATCACCAGTGGGGCCGCAACTTAGAGTCGGCCTATCACGGCGATCGAAAGTTGTGCTGATCTTGGCGCGATAACTCCTCCCCAGGTCGCAAATATGGCTGCAGGAATATCATCGATATGTTCACCCCTTCCGAATTATTCTCACCATGTCGGTGAAAGAACTGGGCATACCTTTCCGCATGGGTATCGAAATCGCGAATATGACCACAATCGGCACTCTGAGACGGTCGACGAGAAGCTGGTTTCGTGGAATTACATTTCGAAGTGGAAATTCCACCGTGGAGCATGTATACTAGTACGTTGATTATCGCACCCCTTCGGTAAGACAAGGATATCTCTTCGCCTGACGACCAGAACCGCCCGCGAGGCCCCAATTCGGAATCAACACTTTGACCTGGTCGACACTAGGTCAGATTTGAAGATTTCCGTTCCAGTGCCAAAATTCTGCTCTGGGAGCCTGATCACAGGCTTCCGATGCGATCGAATACGACACCACTTTGATCAAACGGGCATAACGTTCCGCTCGGTTATCGGAATCGCTTATAAGACCCCGATTTGGAATCAACACTCAAAGGCGCTCGTCGCCCCTTATCGCCTTTGGCGATAAGACGCCATTTCCAACTCGAAAATCCTTCGTTTCCCTCTCCAAAATTGCAATTCCATCCAACGATCTCTCCATTTCCAATATTTTCTAGCAGTAATGTTTCCCTCGATCATGCGAATCACCAGTGAGGCGGCAACTCAGAGTCGGCCTATCATGACAATTGGAATTTGTGCTCATCTCGGCGCAAGAACTCCTCCCCAAGTCGTAAATATGGCTGCATAAACATTGCCAATATATTCACCCCTTCTGTATTATTCTCACCTCTTCGATAAAAGAACTGTGATAACTTTATGCCTGGGTATCAGAATCGCGAATGAGAGCACAATTCAGAATCGACACTTTGAGACGATCGAAGAGAGGTTAGTTTCGCGGAATTTCATTCTGACTAGGAAATTCTACCGCGGAGAGTGTGTACTCGTACACCGATTATCGCACCCCTTCGGTAAGACGCGGATATCTTTTCACAAGGTGACTGAAACTGCATGCGAGGCTTTAATTCGAAATTGACACTTCGACCCGATCGGCACTAGGTCAGATTCAGATATTTCCACTTCGGCGCCCAGATTCCGCTCCTGCAGCCTGATCGGAGGGTCCCGATGCAATCGAATACGACTCCCCTTCGTTCAAACGGGCATAACTTTATGTTTGGTTATCGAAATCGCTTATAAGACCCCAATTTGGAATCGACACTCAGAGGCACTCATCGCCAATTATTGCCTTTGGCGATAAGACGTCATTTTCGACTTGAAAATCCTTCGTTTTCCTCTCCAAAATTGAGATTCTATCCGATGATCTCCACGTTTCCAATGTTTTCTATTAGTAACGTTTCCCTCGATCATGTGAATCACCAGTGGGGCGGCAACTCAGAGTCAGCCTATCACGACGATCAGAAGTTGTGCTCATCACCGCGCGAGAACTCCTCTCCAGGTCGCAAATATGGCGGCACAAACATCGCCGATATATTCTCCCCTTCCAGATTATTCTCACCCTGTCGGTGAAAGAACTGGGCATAACTTTCTGCTCGAGTATCGGAATCGCGAATGTGACCACAATTCAGAATCGACACTCTGAGACAGTCGACGAGAGGTTGGTTTCCTGGAATTTCGTTCCGAGATGAAAATTTCACCGCGGAGCGTGTGTACTAGTACACCGATTATCACACCCCTTCAATAAGATGAGGATATCTCTTCGCCTAGTGACCAGAACTGCCCGCGTTGCCCCAATTTGGAATCGGCACTTCGACGGGGTCTGCACTAGGTCAGATTCGGAGATTTCCACTCTGGGAGCCTGATCGCTGGCTTCCGATGCAATTGAATACGACACCCCTTTGGTCAAACTGACATAACTTTCTGCTCAGCTATCGGAATCGCTTATAAGACCCCAATTCGAAATCGACACTCAAAGGCGCTCGTCGCCCATTATAGCCTTTGGCGATAAGACATCGTTTCTGACTCGAAAATCCTTCCTTCCCTCTCCAAAATTGAGATTCCAACCGATGATCTCCCCGTTTCTAATCTTTTCTAGCAGTAACGTTTCCCTTGATCATGCGAATCACCAGTGGGGCGGCAACCGGGAGCTTGATCGAAGGGTCCCGATGCGATCGAATATGACTCCCCTTTGGTCAAACGGACATAACTTCCGTTTGATTATCGGAATCGCTTATAAGACCCAATTCAAAATCGACACTCAGAGGCACTCATCGCCACTTATGGCCTTTGGCGATAAGACGCCATTTTCGACTCGAAAATCTTTCGTTTCCCTCTCCAAAATTGTGATTCTAGCCGACGATCTCCGTGTTTCCAATATTTCTATTAGTAACGTTTCCCTCGATCACATGAATCACCAGTAGGGTGGCAACTCATAGTCGGTCTATCACGACGATCGGAAGTTGTGCTCATCTCGGTGCGAGAACTCCTCCCCAGGTCGCAAATATGGCTGCACAAATATTGCCAATATATTCACCCCTCTCGGATTATTCTCACCCCTTCGATGAAAGAACTAAGATAAGTTTCTGCCCGGGTATCGGAATGACAAATGTGACCACAATTCAGAATCGGCACTCCGAGACGGTCGATGAGAGGTTGGTTTTGCGGAATTCCGTTCCGACACGGAAATTTCACCGTGCAGCGTGTGTACTAGTACACCGATTATCGCACCCCTTCGGTAAGACGTGGATATCTCTTTGCCTGACGACCAGAACCGCCCGCAAGGCTTAATTCAGAATCGACACTTCGACCCGATCGACACTAGGTCAGATTAAGAGATTTCCGTTCTGGCGCCCAAATTCGGCTCTGGGAGCCTGATCGCCGGCTCCCGATGCGATCTGATACGACACCCCTTCGGTCAAACGGGCATAACTTTTCGCTCGATTATCGGAATCACTTATAAGACCCCAATTTGGAATCGGCACTAAGAGACGCTCGTCGCCCCTTATTGCGTTTGGCAATACGACGCTATTTTTGACTCGAAAATCCTTCGTTTTCCACTCCAAAATTGTGATTCCAACTGACCATATCCATGTTTCCAATGTTTTCTAGCAATAACGTTTCCCTCGGTCACGCAAATCACCTGTGGGGCCGTAAATTCGAGTTTGCCTATCACTACGATCGGAAGTTGTGCTCATGTCAGTGTGAGAACTCCTCCCCAGGTCTCAAATATGGCTGCATGAACATCACCGATATATTCACCCCTTTCGGATTATGCTCACCCCTTTAGTGAAAGAACTAGGATACCTTTCCGCCTGGGTATCGGAATGGTGAATGTGACCACAATTCGGAATTAGCACTTTGAGATGGTCGATGAGAGGCTAGTTTCATGGAATTTCGTTCCGAGGCTGAAATTCCACCGCGGAGCTTGTGTACTAGTACGCTGATTATCGCACCCCTTCGGTAAGACGCAAATATCTCTTCGCCCGGTGACCAAAACCGCCTGCGAGGCCCCAATTTGGAATCGACACTTCGACCTGGTCGGAACTAGGTCAGATTTAGATATTTTCACTTCGGCACCCAAATTCCGCTCCGGGAGCCTGATCGGAGGCTCCTAATGCGATCGAATACGACACCCCTTCGATCAAACGGGCATAACTTTCTGCTTGGTTAACTGAATCGCTTATAAGACCCCAATTTGGAATTGACACTCAGAGGCGATCATCGCCCCATATTGCCTTTGACGATAAGACGTCCTTTCCGACTCGAAAATCCTTCGTTTCCCACTCCAAAATTGCAATTCCGACAAACGATCTCCCCATTTCCAATGTTTTCTAGTTGTAACATTTCCCTAGATCATGTGAATCACCTATGGGGCCGCAACTCAGAGTTGGCCTATCACGACGATCGAAAGTTATGCTCATCTCGGCACGAGAACTCCTCCCCAGGTCGCAAATATGGCTAGACAAATATCGCCGATATATTCACCTCTTTCGGATTATTCTCAACCCTTCGGTGAAAGAATTGGGCATAACTTTTCGCCCGGGTATCGGAATCACGAGTGTGACTACAATTCGAAATCGGCACTCTGAGACGGTCAACGAGAGGCTGGTTTCGCAGAATTTCGTTCCGAGGTAGAAATTACATCGCGGAGCGTGTGTACTAGTACATCGATTATCGAACCCATTCGGTAAGACACAGATATATCTTTTCCTGGCGACCGGAACCGCCCGCAAAGCCCAATTTGGAATAGGCACTTCGACCCGATCGGCACTAGGTCAGATTCAAAGATTTCCGCTCCGGCGCCCAAATTCGGCTCCGGGAGCCTGATCGCTGGCTCCCGATGCGATCTGATACGACACCCCTTCGGTCAAACAGACATAACTTTTCGCTCGATTATCGGAATCAGTTATAAGACCCCAATTCAAAATGGACACTCAGAGGCGCTCGTCGCCACTTATTGCCTTTGGCGATAAAATGCCATTTTTGACTCGAAAATATTTCGTTTCCCTCTCCAAAATTGCTATTCCAGCCGACGATCTTCCTGTGTCCAATGTTTTCTATCAGTAAGTTTCTTTCGATCGCACGAATCACCGGTGGGGCGGCAACTCAGAGTCGGCCTATCACGACGATCGGAAGTTGTGCTCATCTCGGTGCGAGAACTCCTCCCCAGGTCGTAAATATGGCTGCAGAAACATCATCGATGTCACCACTTATTGCCTTTGGCGATAAAATGCCATTTTTGACTCGAAAATATTTCGTTTCCCTCTCCAAAATTGCTATTCCAGCCGACGATCTTCCTGTGTCCAATGTTTTCTATCAGTAAGGTTTCTTTCGATCGCACGAATCACCAGTGGGGCGGCAACTCAGAGTCGGCCTATCACGACGATCGGAAGTTGTGCTCATCTCGGTGCGAGAACTCCTCCCCAGGTCGTAAATATGGCTGCAGAAACATCATCGATATATTCACCCCTCCCGGATTATTCTCACCCCTTCGATGAAAGAACTGAGATAAGTTTCTGCCCGAGTATCGGAATGGCGAATGTGATCACAAATCGGAATCGGCACTCCGAGACGGTCGACGAGAGGCTGGTTTTGCGAAATTCCATTCCGACATGGAAATTTCACCATGGAGTGTGTGTACTAGTACACCGATTATCGCACCCTTCAGTGAGACGCGGATATCTCTTCGCTTGACGACCGGAACTGTTTGCGAGGCCCCAATTCGGAATCGACACTTCGACCCGGTTGGCACTGGGTCGGATTCAGATATTTCCACTCCGGCGCCCAAATTTCGCTCAGGGAGCCTGATCGGAGGCTCCCGATGTGATCGAATACGACACCATTTCGGTCAAACGGGCATAACTTTTCGCTTGGTTATCGAAATCGCTTATAAGACCCCAATTTGGAATCGACACTCAGAGGCGCTCGTCACCTCTTGTTGCCTTGGCGATAAGATGTCATTTTCAGCTCGAAAATTTTTTGTTTCCCATTCCAAAATTGTGGTTTCAGCCGGCGATCTCTTTGTTTCCAAGGTTTTCTAGCAGTAACATTTCCCTCGATCACATGAATCACTGTGGGGCTGCAACTCATAGTCAGTCTATCACAACGATCAGAAGTTGTGCTCATCTCGGTGTGAGAACTCCTCCCCAGGTTGTAAATATGGTTGTACAAACATTGTCGATATATTCACCCTTTCTGGATTATTCTCACACATTCGGTGAAAGAACTGGGAATAACTTTCTGTCCGAATATCAGAATCGCGAATATGACCACAATTTGGAATCGGCACTCCGAGACGGTCGACGAGAGGCTGGTTTCACAAAATTTTGTTCCGAGGCGGAAATTCCATCGCAGAACGTATATATTAGTACACCAATTATCGCACCCCTTCGGTAAGACGTAGATATCTCTTCGCTCGACTACTAGAACCGCCCGCGAGGCTTCAATTTGGAATCGGCACTTCGACTCGGTCGACACTAGGTCGGATTCGGAGATTTCCACTATGGTGCCAAAATTTCACTCCGGGAGCCTAATCGCAGGCTTCCGATGCGATCGAATACGACACTACTTCGGTCAAACGGACATAACTTTCCGCTCGATTATCGGAATCGCTTATAAGATCCAAATCGGAATCGACATTCAGAAGCTTGTATCTCTAAGTCACCATTTATAAGTCTAGCTATCAAAAATCTAATAGTTAGTTTTTAATCTTAAGGGAAGTATTTTTTTAGTCCAAATTTGATACTTGTGAACTCAAATTTATTACTATAAAAATCTAGCCAACATTTTTTTTTAAACTTTAAGAGTTATATTTTGAGTTCAAAGTTTATATTTATGAGTGTAAGTTATTACTAAAAGTTTACTTGATATTTTTAAATTTTAAGGGTAACATTTCAAAGTTTAAAATTTATATTTATGAGTCCAAGTCTATTGCAATTTATTGTTGCCACCTTCCATCACCCATCATTTGACTGTTGCCTTCGCTTGTTGGTCATTGTCATTATCTGTTGCCAACAGTTGTCGTCGGTTATTGTCATTGCATCAATGATGTGAAATGTCAATTGTAACATATTTCATATGGTGTCATTCAAGTTGTCATATTACTTGATAAGTGTAATAATTTTACTTGTCCAAAATATTAAAAAAATACTTTTTGAAGTTGTCAAAGCTGAGGAATTTAACTAAAAAATGATTAAGAGTCTATGTTTCAATATTTTAAGATTCATAGAGAATGCCATCCCTTACACGAAAATTGGATGTCACCGGATTGGACATTAAGAAAGGGGAAAACAATAGGAAAAAAAAAGGGAGAAAATGTTACTTTCTGAGTTTTCTCCCATTTGCATTGATGTGTATAACTTTAATCTGCAAGCAAGTTAGCAAGTAGCTGTTAGAACCAACCAACCAGAACATGATAGGCATGCTCATGCAGACAAAAGATGCTTCCCCTGTTGGAACCAATCTTCGGACAAAGTTGCAAGCAACTGAGTTCTTGGCTTCTCCAACACGTAAGCCTCTCTCAAAACACTTAGCCAGATCTACAGCACCCCCAACATTATTGGCCTTACCTGTTTTTTTCTCTCTTGTGATGAGGAATCTAATGACTTGTGCATAGTGTGAAAGACTGAAAAGTTTAGATGTCTAATTTCTAGAGAATCTTTATCTCTCAAATAAATACTCATTTTAATTTGGGCCAAAAAAAATCTCCTCATGAATAGAAATAGGGTTAAGTTACTCAAATCTTTTAATTTAAATAGGTTAAGTGGTTAACTCTCTTTTTACCTTATTTTAACTAAGTTTCTACTCAAATTATCCTGGTTTAGAAACTCTAGTATCAAAGTACATTTATGAAAAAAAAACTGTCTTTTTACCCCCTAAACCTAACTTTTACCCACAACCAAAGTTGGGTAGTAAACATATGTTGGGATAGGTAAGGTTTTTTTATTGTTTTTTAACACAATTCCACTACCTATCTCGTGAAATATGTAAAATGCTTTGTTTTTTTTACGAGAATAATTGGATTTGTGAAAGAGTGGCAATGGCTGTCTATCCAATATCATGTTTATTTTTAAAATAAAATGGATTAACTTTTGAGTTAATTTATATCAGGTTAATTTACCTATAAATTACTTAACCCTCAACTAAAGTGGTTAAGGATTAAAGCACCACCAACATTTATGGCCTTAATCTAATGACTCAAGTTTGTGTGAAAGACTTGAGTCCAATCTCAAAAGATGTCTAATTCATACTAAGTAAATTGGGACCCATATCTCCTCAATAATTAAATATCAATCAGGTTCGATCTTATCACATTAACATCTTAGTACGTTTAAATCTCCGGATATATTACCATCTTGCTCTCTTTCAACCTATTAACACCTCAACACATTACATCCTAGCAGTTAACCTTCTTTTTTGGGTTAAAGAAAAAAAAGAGAAACCTGATGGTTAATAAAATTTAAATTAATTAATTAAAAGTTTATATCAAATATTTGACTTATTTTTTTAGCTCTTGATAGAACTGTAACTCATTGCAATAAATGTTATCTAATGTTACATTATATATCTTGTTACAATAAAGACCTCTCATGTTATAGTCAAATATTATTAATTAATTTATCTTAAAAAATTGTAAAAATAATTAGCTAAAGATAAGATAAGCATAGAACATTGTATTAACTTTGTCCATTATTTTTGCATGGAGGGATTCTTTTTCAAGAAAAGTTCACTATAATATCATGTCTACTTGTACTTTTGAATATCTATTGATCCATCTCGTACGATTCATTACATTTGCGTCGCACCCATATCATTTTTTATTTGATTTTTAGAGTCTAATTATATAATTTTGACATCTAAATTTTTATTTTAACATTTAATTTTTTTTCTTTTAACATTCAAATTTTTTTTGACATCATTTTTGACCTGAAGTCAAAAGAAAAAAAATTTAAACATCAAAATAAAAAATTGTACAATAAATCCAGCAAATTAGATCAATGAAAATCTAAAAGTACAGAGGTGGTGTGGTGTAAGAATAGATCAATAAAAAATCGTAAATTTTTCTCTTCCCCTTCAAGGTGGTGCATGATTGGGTGGCTCTCTTATCCCATTTTATTCTATCACGTTCTTTAAAGGCATCAGAAAGATTAAAAAAAAAGATAGATAAGAACATTATCCGGACTCTGACACCATCTCCCCACAACACTTTAATAAACCTTTTAATGTTGTTCATTCCCATAAGTAAAAGAAACAAAAAAGGGAGAAAAAAACTTTATTCTTTCTTCACTTTTGAGTTCCCTTGCCAATTTGATTAGCATCTTTTGTGGCATATTCTTGAATTCTTTTTTCCAATTCTTAAAAACTCCGTGCTAGCTATAAAACCTTTCAATATATCCTTTTTTCCCCAATATTCTTCTATTTTGGTTAAACAATCTCACTAAAATGAAAAAAAAAATCTAAAACCCACATCTTCATAAGTTTATCTAAATTTTAAATATGAGATATAGTAAAGTAGGAAAAAATCCATAAAATATTATTTTCTACTCATCATTTCTTGATTTTTTTTCCTAAGCGAAAGCGACAAATAGTGATATGTGAAAGATATAAGCGAGATTACAAATTTTTACAATAATTTTTTTCACGTGAAGTTATTTTTTTTAATAAAAATTACCGGAGTATCTGTGGAGAATCCCATCAGATTTCTTGAAGGACTCACTATAAATTTTGGATTCTTGGATTGGATAGGATTTAGCGGGGAGTTAAAGTTCCTACGTCAGCGTCGCCGTTGAAGACGTCAGCCGTTCTACCCCTCCCCGTTAAAAGGCGCTGCAGCTGCTCTCTCTCTCTCTCTCTCTCTCTGCTTCTGCTGCCGCTGGCTTCGTTCTTCTCCTTGTCCAGGCTCGCGAACGTGGTGGCGATGGGGATCGAAGGGGAGGAGCAGGCGGCGCCTACCAGACGCCTCATCTTCGCCTACTACGTCACCGGCCACGGCTTCGGCCACGCCACCCGCGTCGTCGAGGTGAGCGTGCCGATCCACCGCCCGCTGCCGCCTATCCTGTCCCCCTTTCTCCGTTTCATACGAGCAACTGGGCTCTCTCTCTTTCTTTCCTCTCTCTAAAGATTAGATCTTTGTGATCCCGTCGTTTCCTACTGTTGGATTTGCGGAATTAACTGCGTGTAGTGTGGGCTTTTAACTTGATTGGGTTGGGTCCGCGATATGCAGGTTGCCCGGCATCTCATAGCGGCCGGGCATGAAGTGCATGTGGTGACTGGTGCGCCGGATTTTGTCTTCACCAGCGAGATACAATCTGCGAACCTCCACATTCGCAAGGTTTGAACTTTACAACTTCTTGATCGTACTGTAGGCGTTTTGGCCTACCTCTTTGGTGAAAGAATATGTTTGGAAACCTCCTTCGGATTAATAGGAATTGTCGACGACCGAGAGTGCCCTGTGTTCTTGTTCGTGTTGGCTAGCATTATGGCATGATGGCATTTAACTTTTAGAGCTTTTGGTTTTGGTGGGGATTCTGGACGGTGGGACTTGACTCTTGTGCTGGTGGGTTCAGGTTTTGCTAGACTGTGGGGCTGTGCAAGCGGACGCCTTGACAGTGGACCGGCTTGCATCCTTGGAGAAGGTCAGAGCCGAGTCCACCAACCTTGGAACCTTTCTGCACGACGCCTTTGTTCCACGTTGGTATTAGCTTCTCACGTGTATGTTATTATGTTTGTTCATTGCCCAGTATTCCCAAACAGCTGTGGTGCCTCGTAAATCTATTCTGGCAACGGAAGTCGCGTGGTTGCAATCCATCAAGGCTGACTTAGTGGTACTTGCGAATTTCTCCTCTTATATCTGTTTATTTCTCCCATTGTTCAAATCCTTTTGGTCTAAAGTGTAGCCTTGTTTGTTACCATATGATTTTTTTTTCCTTTTTTGGTTCTTCTGCAAATTTTGGAGTATGCCTATGGCGACCATATGATATAATCTGATGTTTTTATCGCTTCTACTTTGACAGGTCTCTGATGTCGTTCCTGTTGCGTGCAGAGCTGCAGCAGACGCTGGGATTCGCTCTGTTTGTGTTACAAACTTCAGGTAACAGACTCCTTCCCTTAGCCATTCATAAGAATCTGTTATGCCCGAACTTGGTTTTTGAATGGCATCATTGATCAATTAAGGTTTAAAGGAAGAAGTGATGGGAAACACATGCTTGGAATTGGAAGTATCGATGCCGTTACATTAATATTATCAGTTGCTACTGTAATTTTGACATTGAAAATAGGAAGAAAGTTGATAACATGTTTTTAATACTTGGCCAGTATCTGCTCGTAAGAAGGCCCGAGGCAGATACGAAAGACCTTCCATATTAGATACTACCAGTTTCTTGTTTTCTATGACACCATGTATGATTTTTTCTACATATCTATCCTTTTAATGATTGTCCCTCTACTTTGCGTCCCATTGTTCTTTGCTGCTTTAAATGCCATTAAGTTCACATTTGAGTGACTGCAAGGTGCATCTCTACAAAGAACCAGCAGCTTTTGGATGTCCTAGTTTCTTACATCCAAGAAACAGTATTGCAATAATTTTTTGTATTAGCCAGTGCTACCTTTTGAATTTTGCCTTTGGCAGGACTTGTTTTTCTTTCTTTCTTTTTTTTTTACGTGGGTAGACAGTTAGGTCAGTGGTTCATTTTTGTTTCAGGATCCTAGGACATCAATGTTTTCTGTTTTCCATGGTGTCATTTTTAACCCACAAATGCCAATTTTTTTAATGTACTTCAAGTTTGTCTCCTTTTCTTTCTTTTCCTTTGATATGCTCATTGTTTCCTTGCATCAGTTTGCTATAACCTGGCTCCTTTAATTTAGTTTATTACTGACTTAATTTTCAGCAACCCCAGTGGATGCCATCTCATCCTGGTGACAAATTCATTCATTCTTGCAGTTGGGATTTCATCTATGCAGAGTATGTGATGGCCGCTGGATATCACCATCGTTCTATTGTTTGGCAGGTGAATTTGACCTAATACTTTGTTGTCAACCATTTTATGTAACCATTTAAGCATCTGGAAATTTTATTGATGTGGGAAATAAATTGTTTGGTGAAGGTTAATGATGGATCAATCAAAACCTTAATGAGTGAGAACATAGATTTATATAATTTCTGCATGGAAAATTTGTAAGATGATATTCACTGTGCACATCTTTCCAATTATTTATAGATAGCTGAAGATTACTCACATTGCGAGTTCCTTATCCGGCTTCCTGGATACTGCCCAAGTATGTCAAACTAGAACCATGATTTTGTGCCTTCCATGCTTTACATCATCTACGGTGTAATTCCATTTTGGTGCCTAACCCATGTTGTTTCTGCAGTGCCTGCTTTCCGTGATGTTATTGACGTGCCCTTGGTTGTGAGGAGGCTCCACAAGGGTCGATCAGAGGTTTCTGTCCTGTTTCTATGTGTTATCCATGCCATCTATTTTTATCACATGATGTTTCTATATAGCTCTCTGTGGCTCAGGTGAGGAAAGAGCTTGGAATTGGAGAGGATGTGAAATTAGTTATCTTCAATTTTGGTGGACAGGTTGGATAACTTTCTGTTAAAACTTCCTTTTTAATAGCATCTATCTCTCTCCACTGAATATTTTTCTATTTCTATTTTAAATGTTAATATAATTACAACTGGGTCGCTTTTAATACTTCATTTTGGCTCTATTCCCTGGTCCAGTCTGATCTTTGTGCTTTTATTCATACAAAAGAAATAGCCGGAGATATTAACATGTATATTAGTATTTCAATGAACTTTTCCCTGAAATTTAGTTGGTACTTCGTGATGCATATGCGAAGATGGTGGCCTCTTACTTGATTCCCTTGTGCAAAATAATTAGAACCAGACTCTTTTCTCATATAACATTTTAGTAAGATCCATAGGTCCATTATCTTTCCATATATGTGTGTCTCCTTGTTTCTCTTCTTTTATAGAGACTGTTTGACCTTTATGATTTAGAACATGATGTGTTCACAAACATATGGCCCCCGGAGAGCAGATTCCCACATCTCTTACTTCGAATGAGTGTTTGGGAGGTCACCATCTGTTAGGATCATCGTGATTGGGTCATAGCATCTATCACTCTGGATAGACAATAGAGAGGAAATTATGCAATAATGTTAACAAGTCCTAATTGATTGATGGTTTTATCACTTGAACCAGCTGGACTATGGCATCCAGTCTTGAGACTTCAGTTAGTAGAAACAAGAATGGAGTTCTCCTTCAAATGTTTCTGCTTCCGTTTCTCTTGGATATGTTTAGCCTGTGGACTTACATTGAACGCTTCCTGTCTCTAACACCCCCCTCAGTTGACTTTAGGCATTGCCCTTATATTCTACTGTTAATTTTTTCATGAAAGTTCTCTGGACCAGCTCAATCTTCTCTTTTGATGTCACCATTCATGCATATTGTCATTGTATTGTCACACAGCATGTCCGTGTAAGTGCCTTAACCTTGTCAATCAAGTTTGTCGGATCTTGTCTTGGTTTAGAGAGAACCAACCAGCTCAACTCAGCAATATAACCTCAGTGTCTTCTTCACTCTAGGCCATGAACTTTTTCAAATGACATGTAGGGACAGAGAAGGCATGTTTTCCTTTTTTGCTGAAAATTTGGTTAGTGACAGCAGTGATATCTTCTGAAAGACAGATACTCTATCAATTATTAAGTATATATTATAAAAAGACAGAATGGGAAACCAGGAGAATCCAAGAGAGTTTGACACTGTTTTGATGGACTGTTTGTTGGACCCACTTCAATAGTTTATACTTTCTTTCAGTGAAATCTGCATGTGCTTCTTTACATGTTTCTTTTGCCTCCCCAGCTTTTACTCTCTTACACCTGAGATTTTGTTCAGATTTGACCATTCACCTTTAGTCTAGATTATAGAATGCATATACTTAATTATCTCTCCAGATTTGAGTCTTGTGGATTATAGAAGGATACTTGTGTTAATTGTTAATGTTAATTCATTAATGGCTTATAGGGTATAGGTACTTCTGGTTTTGTTTAATTTTCAACTGAATGTTCATCCTTCTAACTTGATGTCTTGCTTTCAGCCAGCAGGGTGGAAACTGAAGGAAGAGTGGTTACCTGATGGCTGGCTGTGTTTGGTACTGTCTTCTTAGAGATACACCCCTTTTTTTGGCAGAAGCTCTGGTCAACAGTATGTTTATGTTTCTGAAGCGTATTTGATTGCTTACTGACTGAAGGTTTGTGGTGCCTCTGACAAACAAGAACTTCCTCCAAACTTTTTAAGGCTTGCAAAGGATGTGTACACTCCTGATCTTATAGCAGCTTCTGACTGCATGCTTGGTATATAATCTAGTAACTGCAAATTCAAAAAATTATGCAATGATGTTAGTTTACTGGACACTTTCTTATGTTCTTCCATTTCAGGTAAAATTGGTTATGGTACAGTAAGTGAAGCTTTGGCATACAAATTGCCATTCGTTTTTGTTCGCCGAGATTATTTCAATGAAGAACCATTTCTTCGCAATATGCTTGAGGTTTGGACTAAACATTGTCTTCTTCAGTTTTGAAGATACTCGTCATTGGGATTTCTGGATTAACACTTGGTTATGAACTTGTTTATTTTTTTAAAACAGTATTACCACTGTGGTGTGGAGATGATAAGGAGGGACTTACTCACTGGACATGGAAGCCTTACCTTGAGCGTGCACTGAGTCTCAATCCATCCTATGAAGGAGGCATCAATGGTGGACAGGCATGTCTGCCTTCTATTATTGTTACTAATATGAAAGTCTGCTGTGCCATATAGAATTAGAGATTCATCTGCTAGAGGTGCAATAATGTGACTCCTGCTCTCTGCCAAAGGCAGAAATGTGTTCACTGTAGAATAGATGAACTCTGTCTACGGACTATGACACTAGGAATAAATGTATAATGTACAGGAAGACTGCAAAAGTTTCTGGAGTTCGCATATTTGTATATTCTATTTCTGGTGCATGCTTGAAGTTTGACAAACATCAAATTATTGTTTATAGTTGAATTTGAAATGATATACAACATTATACTGTTTTCTAATGCATATCTAAATCTGTCGGCATGAATTTTTATGCCTGCATCTTCAGGTTGCAGCTTGCATATTACAGGATACAGCTGTTGGAAAGAAGCACGCATCAGATAAGGTAATTCATCATTGCAGCTCAGCTTATGAGATAAATATATATGACATTAATTTTGTTTTTCCATTTTTCTTTTCATAAAATTGAAGTCATAAAGTACCTTTTTTTTTCATTTCCTAATTTGATTAGCCTTCATCCACCTGTAAGCTTCTAGAAACTGTTGTAAAACATTAAAGCCAGATTATTTCAGCTACTGGGCTTGTTTGTAAAAGTTTGTCCTAAACATTAGACATCAGGTAGAAGTTTATTCTTTGTTCTGCACCTTCTGAACATATGGATACCTGGCTGGTAAATTCTGCATTGCATTTTTAATTTAAGAAATTCCGTTACTGCATCTGGTTCATCTGGCGTTGTTCCTTTGCCTTTTCTATCATTTAGGTCCTGTAGAATGGTGTACTAAATTCTTCTGTCACCGTGAAATTCTTCTGTAGTTGTCACTTATACCAAATTTTGCTGTGCATCCTCATGCAATAATGCAACTGCAAAGAAATAAGATGAACGGGTGCACTTTGGTGTTGGCTTTTGGCATCTCAGTTTATTTTTGTTTCAGCCATTGTATTGATTACTGATAACTGACCCGGAAGCTTTAGTTTGTGGGGCTAGAAATGGTTGTATAGCAATGTCATCAGCTACCTTGTCATAATACCATCATGATAGTTTGAAGGGATTGTGATTGATTGGCTAGAAGTTACAAATTTTCATCATCCCCCTTCTAGTGTTGCAGTATCTGAGATTAAGAAATATGGAGATTCGCTATAGAGTAGGGGTTGGATTTAAACATAGATATTATGTAATTTGTTTAAGAACAGTCTCACATTGGAAACAAAAATATAATGTTCTTATAGTAGTGGAGCCCTCTCCACTCATCACCTTAAAGGTTTTGAGTTGGAAGGCCCAATCCAATAAAACCTTAACATGGTATCAGAGCCCATGATATGATCTGGGCCATGCACCCCGTGTTTATGGTCCATGTGACAGAGCCTAAAAATTGGCCTGCATGTGAAGGGGCATGTAAGAATAGTCTCACATTGGAAAGGGTCAAAAATATAATGTGCTTACAATAGTGGAGCCCTCTTCATTCATCAGCTTAAGGTTTTGATTTGGAAGGCTCAATCCAATAAAACTTTTAACAATTTGGAAAATGTACAACACTTTATCTCGTCTCTACATCATATTGTACATGTTTTCTTGGTGTCTGCTACTTCTATCATAAGATAATCTAAGCTGAATAGGCAATCTTTACCTTGGCAAAATGCTATTGATGTCTTTTCTCATCATTTATTTATTTTCCTTCTGGAATTTCTTGATCACTTCTGGCTGTAGATGTTGCTATCTTGCTCATCAACATCTTCGTGTCCATGATTTACTGAATCATGTTTCCCAACAACATATGTAGCTGAGTGGAGCAAGGAGGTTGCGCGATGCAATAGTGCTGGGATATCAATTGCAAAGAGCCCCTGGTAGAGACATTAGTATTCCAGATTGGTATTCTCTTGCAGAAAATGAAGTGGGTCTTCGACCAACATTGTCCAGCTCAGACATACATGGAGACAGTTCTTTGATGGAATCGTAGGTTTTCAGTTTCTAGTAAATTGTAATCTTCCTCTGTGGTTTTAGCCGTATGTCTTTTTTAACTGATTTTTATATGTCCTGCTCTAGATATATCGAGGACTTTGATATCCTGCAAGGGGATTTGCATGGCTTAACAGATACAATGGCTTTCTTAAAGAGTTTGTCAGGACTTGATTGTGCAGTTGACTCCGGAAAGAGCACTGAGAGGCGCCAACTACGGGAACGCATTGCTGCTGCTGGTCTCTTCAACTGGGAGGTCCTGACTTTGAGTTTTTCTTACCTCTGTTTATTTAAGCCTTTTTGGAAAAAGATACAACAATTTTTTGAAGTATCATAAAAGAGATGTTTTAGATGTCTCAATGAAAGATTGAAATTTGGGTTACTGAAATAAATGTTTGTACTATATGTGCCAACTAATGCATGCACAAATGCAGTGAGTTGCATTTTTCTTATGTCTCCTGCAAGAACCTTATCTTTCTAGATGCCTTGTTATTCACAGGAGGATATTTTTGTAACAAGAGCACCTGGAAGGTTGGATGTGATGGGAGGAATTGCAGATTATTCAGGAAGCCTTGTCTTGCAGGTTGGTCTCTAGGAATGCCACAATTCTTACATGAAGCAGGACTGTTTTTCATTTCTATTTCTATTGTGGCAACCTCACATCCATCTTCTTGTGATGTGGTGATACGAGGAAATCAATGTAGACATTTGAAATATTTTTTAGAAAATGAAATAACAAATGTTATGAAAGCAACCTAGGTTTTTCGGATTTGAAAATCCCAAAGGAGATAATGGCAAATTAAATTGATAAATATAATTGTGAAGGTTTTGAATGCCTTGTCAATGTGCAAAATATATATTGCAAGTAACTGCAGATGGGTAAGAAGATCAGGAAACTTGTGGAAAATCTTTATATTCACACTGTAGCTTTAAACAATTTTACATGTTTGGCCACAATGCTCTTTGACAGAACTGGCTGTGATGTGTTGGAAGGTCTGGAGTTGAAGTCATGAGGGGTGGGCCATGGATGATATGATATTCCTGGGATTTTGTAAAAATGGTCATCCTCAGATTCCAGAAAATTTTTGATTCCCAACAGCAGATCATTAAGCTAAATTTTATCTTTCATGTTAAGGATGTCGAGCACTGAGACTAATCTTCTTCAATGTGTATTTTTTGTTGAACACTATTCCCTTGTAGATCAAGTTGTTTTACACCACCAGGCTGCCTCCAACCTGCTAAATAAAAAGGACTTTCTTCCATTACTGTTTACACTGAAGGCAAAGTGAAAAGGAGTGGAATAAATAATCTGATTAAATACTCTTATTTGCTTATTAATGTCTGAGTTCTAATTATCATCCTAAACTAGGGAAGAAATCTATATTCTCATCCTTTTCGTGTTGATTCCTCAATTAGGCAATATTATGTACACAAATTTCACTGTGTTTACCCTTTCCTTCTGCATCTCCAATGTAACTCAACTCAATATCAGATGCCAATACGAGAGGCCTGCCATGTTGCTGTTCAGAGAAATCATCCTTGCAAGCACAAGCTTTGGAAACATGCTCTAGCAAGACAAAATGCAAAAGGGAAGGGGCCTATTCCAGTAGTGCAAATTGTAAGTTGTGATTTTAGTTCAATCTGCAAGCGCGTAACTTTCATTTTGAACAGCCTGATTTCTCACTCTTGTGCTCATGTGCGACTGCATGAGGAGAGACAGATGCTTTACAGCAAAATCTCTTGTTTTGTATGTGCTCAAAAGATGCAATATCCAGTTGGGAATCCAAAATTTGATAACCATGGATATACCTATTGACATCATGGTGGCCCCTGTTATTTGAATTTTGGTACAATCTTAAGTTCGAATGAAACATATTGTTTAAAGCTTTTACTTCTCTTTCCTTTTTCCATATATTCTATTAAAGTTTTTGAAATGGCATTACTTGTTGACAAGTTTGAGAGATCATACTTGATAATCTCTTTCGTTTCTTCAGGTATCATTTGGTTCAGAATTGAGTAATCGTGCACCTACTTTTGACATGGATTTAGCAGATTTGATGGATGGCAGCCAACCAATATCATATGAAAAGGCATTCCATTATTTTGCACAAGATCCATCACAAAAGTGTGTATTCTTATCCTATAACAAGGCCATAGTCATTTTATTTTATTAGTTTACTGATCTTGGTATGATTTCTTTTTTAGGTGGGCAGCTTATGTTGCAGGAACAATTCTCGTTTTAATGTCTGAATTGGGTGTGCAATTTAGCGACAGTATCAGCATTCTGGTGAAGTATCAGTGCTTGGTCTTTGACAATTGATACCGTGTGATGCATCTATAATATTTTTTTCTTTCTCCTTGACTGCACTCGGGAGCACAAAATTTAAGTTACACTTTTCAAATTGAGCAGCTGAAAGCCTGGAAAAGAGTGGCACTGTAGGATTCCTCATACATACGTACATAAGTACATACATACATATATATATACACTCATATACATGTACATGCATACATACTTATATATATATATATGCATAGAGAGAGAGAGAGAGATTTGAGAGAGAGTGACTATATATGTACACTCATTTACATATATACAGACATACATATATATAATATATATGCATATAAAGAGAGAGTGTGAGTGAGATTGAGAGAGAGTGACTTCATATGAGACAATAGTTGATTATTTCATTTGATTTTATTTTCTGGAACTTTCAGGTTTCTTCAGCAGTTCCCGAGGGAAAAGGAGTGTCTTCTTCTGCAGCAGTGGAAGTTGCCACTATGTCTGCTATTGCTGCTGCGCATGGTTTTTGCCTTCTCTTTAGATATTTAATAGTGAAAAGCCTTCTATTAACTGTTATTCAGACCAAAATATTGTATTAGTTTAGAAACCATCGTTGATTACAGCATCATTCTGGGTGTCATTGTTCTCAGAAAAGGCATCTGATATCTGAATTCTGAACCATCCAAATTGCTAGGCTGCTTAGAAGGACATAGAAATGATAGAATAGCTCAGGCAACATGTCCTACAGGGAAAGATGATGTATTTTGTAGTTTATTGCTTCTTAAGGAACAAATGTCCCTATCATCCTATGTGGGCCAGTAATTATGTTGACTGCAGGTGATAGTATTTCCTGTTGCTTGTGAGGAAATGATGGACAAGGAAGCTAGTGTGAAATTAACATTGAAATGTCTGAGTGGCATGATGTTGATTCTTAGTCAAATGAATGAATGATGCAAGCTGAACCAAATTGGCCATAGATGCCCAGGAAATTTTAGTAATGAGAAAAATTTAATCACCATGTTCTCTTTAACTAAACAAGGATTATTGCATGTTTATGGTTGTGAAGATACATGAAAACCCTCACAGGATTTAATTCTTGACCATATGCAGGACTCAATGTTACACCAAGAGAGCTTGCATTGCTCTGTCAAAAGGCATGATCCTACATCAAGCATCTGTATGACTGAGTACCGTAGGATGCAGACGTTATTTTAACTTATGTTGTTTGACAGGTTGAGAATTGTATCGTCGGGGCTCCTTGTGGAGTGATGGATCAAATGACATCAGCATGTGGTGAAGCCAACAAACTACTTGCTATGGTTTGCCAGGTCTGTGTTTCTGTCCATGAAAGATATTTTTATCATGAATTTAATCATTTTATCACATCGAATTTCCTCTTTTGCAGCCTGCAGAGGTAAAAGAACTTGTGACTATTCCAAGCCATATACGTTTTTGGGGTCTTGACTCTGGTATACGACATAGGTATTTCGCTAATCCATCCATCTGTTCTCATTTATCAGCTGATTTAGTTCATCTTTTGTAAATATACATGTGTTTGCATGTGTACTTATGCATGTATATTTATAGATGAACTTCAACACACAATATAAATCCATGTGTTTGAATGCTAAATTTGATGTTTACAAGGCATATCTTGTTTCTCTCTATTTTGTTGTGATTCTTCTACCTTGTTTCGGACTGTTTGAAGCAGATTTTTATTTTGGAAAACACTGGATTCTGACATTGGCAAGAAAATTTTCTAATTGGCTTTAAACATTTTTACTCCACAGTGTTGGAGGCACAGATTATGGCTCAGTAAGAATAGGTACCTTTATGGGGAGGACAATGATAAAGTCTGCAGCCTCTGCTTTATTGTCCCAATGTCTGGCTATGAATAACCTTCAGCAAGCTGATGGCATGAATTCTGATGAAATTGAGGAAGATGGTGTTGAGCTGCTGAAGAATGAAGTGTTACAAGATTACTTATGTAACCTCTCAACGCACAGGTAAAGATGATGCTCCTTTATCTTATGGATTTCTGTCATTTTCTTTTTGAAGCAAAATTCATCATTTGGACAAACACATTGTACGGTTCATGGGTTTCTTGGGCACAAATTCGGGTTTCCTAAGTCTTGGGTTGTGTGAACAGAGAGGAAAGGGAGAATACGGTGTCCATTTTTAGAAACATGAGTTCCCAATGTTCGTGAGAATTGTAGAATAATAAAATCCATCCTCTGGGAGTTTATAATGGAACCAACCAAAAAAAGGATCTCATATGATCAGCCAATTTTATGGATTAAACCACTTAACCCCAGTGTTTACTTTGAACTCCCTACGATAAACCCCCTTACTCAGGGGTTTCTCCAGAAACTTGGGGATTACTCCTAAATTTCTTTGGCTGTTCTCAAGGAAAGGTGGAAAACATATTTTAGAAATGTCCTACTATTGCAAACGTAGACAAAAAAATATGCCAAGCTTTAGTGCTATACATTTTTTCTCGATTGTCCAAGTTCTCCAATTGCAATTGTCTACATCTTTGAACTTTTCCTCCCGATGTATCCTAGTATTTCGTGCCTACAAATCATGCTGCACACCGACCTATATATTGTTTGTTAGGATCAGCCCACTGTCCTTACCTCTTTTTTTTTTTTGAAATGTAGTTCTTACCAATTTATACCTTGTCATCATGAATATGTATGGAGATTTTTCTAAGAAATATTTGTGAATGCATTTCTATTGCAGATATGAAGCTGTCTATGCCAAGATGCTTCCTGAGTGTATGCTTGGAGAATCATTTCTGAAGACTTACATTGACCATGATGACCCAGTGACTGTTATTGATCCCAAGCGCACCTATGGAGTTAGATCACCCACTAAACATCCCATATATGAAAATTTCCGTGTCAAGGTAAGTTCAAATATATTGTATGTGTTCTTATTACTCTACTCCAAATTAAAACATGGTCAAGGACGTCATTTCTTAAGCATATTGACTTAAACAAAATAATGTGAAGTGAAAATTAAGGGACTTGCAAATCTACTTTTTGTCTCCCTAGCTATTCTAGTAAGTTCTGTCCAGTCAAATAGTTTGGATAGATTTAAGCCCCACCCCACTTCCAACCCAAAAATTGTCATTTTTGATGTTTATTCCTGTTGATGCATACGTATAGACCTTCAAAGCATTACTTTCGGCAGCAACCACAGATGAACAACTTTCAGCTCTTGGAGAACTCATGTATCAGGTATGAAAGTTTTTGGCATGCTTATACAATTTTAATGTGATGAGGTTTATGTGCTGTCTGAGCCCTGAAGGTTTTTTTTTCTTTTATTACATGCTAATCATGAAACATCGATTTACCAAAAAAAATCATGAAACATTGTTCGCATTCGTATCCTAAAAATTCTTTTCTTCATCCAGTGAGAGCAGTCTCCTTTCTTAATGCACTTTTTTCCCTGATGAAAATTGACTGACATGTCATGCGTTCCTAATTTTTATCTTTCTATGCAGTGCCACTATAGTTACAATGACTGTGGACTCGGCTCTGATGGAACCGATAGGCTTGTTAAATTGGTCCAAGAGATGCAGCACCGCAGATCACCAAATGGCAAAACCAGCCTATTTGGTGCAAAAATTACTGGAGGTGGCTCAGGTGGATCTGTTTGTGTTATTGGAAGGAATTGCGTCAGAAGCAGCGAAGAAATCCTGGAGGTACTTGTATCTAAGCCTTTATGATTTATTCTTTCAGTGATTGAACCACTAAAACTTGAAAACTTTGTTGATGTGCAACAAAACAATTTTTGTACAATGAAGGCTGCTAAGATGGTCTAAAGCAAAGGGTCTTGGTAATTTTGTTTCAGTCCTAGAAAAATAGTGCAGATAGGTTTAAGCATATGAAACCTGTGCATTGTTATCCTCAGAGAATGGTCTGCTGATATGTTTTATGTTTAACTCAGATCCAACAGAGATATAAAGATGCCACTGGCTATTTGCCATTCATCTTGGAGGGCTCATCACCTGGCGCTGGAAAGTTCGGCTTCCTTAGGCTGCGGCGTCGACAGGGAAATACCTGCGCCACCGAGAAATAATGTCCAAATACCATCCCTGTGCATACACCTTTTGTTCCCATTCTTTTTTTTGCTGACAGGTAGATAAAAGTTGAATCTGCTGTCCGATCCTTAAAGCCAATTGGTGAAAGTGCTGCCCGCAGTGGCTTCTCTCCTTTCTGATTTGAGTGTTCAGGAATGCAATAATTTCACTTGTGGGATCGGCCAACAAGTCGTCTATCTATTTGTTAATGGACTCTTAACCTCATTCTTGTAAAGACAAAAGTTCCTTGAGAAGTAAAGCTTTACCTTTCTCATTAAATGATGTCTACTAATCTATTACCAAGATTGGAATAAAGCTCTACCTTTCTCATTAAATGTTGTACTAAATCTATTACCGAGATCCCTGGTGAAGCCCGTGTGTGAGATGAACCAAATTTCTCATACTACTCTGTTGGCCAGAGCAAGCCAAAACGTGTGCTGATCGACATATGAGACAGTGAAGCCCTTGTGAACATTCCTCTTCATGCATTGGTCCTACTACCTTAAGAGAGGAATCTCTCTATTTTTCCTCCCGTGTTCGAAGCAGCCAAACTCTCGAAGACTACATCAGAAAACGAGATCAGTTCTTGGCCCCCTGATCATTAAGAGAAATGTTTATTACTAGTCAAATCTAGTAATAAGTTCCACATGTGGATTATTGTCAAACAATTTCATTGGTTAAAGATCTTGACACTATTTTTCTCTCTCTTCTGTAGCCTATGGAATTGCTGACAAACAATCCACAAAAGATTTGTTCCTAGACTAGACTGGTAGCCAGATTATAGAGAGACAAACAAGAAGAGGAACACTGGTGCCACAAGAGTCTGATGCTCTGTGGAGGATTCGCTGTTCAAATTTTGTTAATAGTTTCAAATCTCTTATGATTCAGTTCGATTTTACATAGTGGAATTAAAATGAATCGAATATATATATAATTAATAATAATATATAATATCATAAGAGCGTTGGTAACGTAGTGACTCTCCAACTGCCATTAGAAATCTATTTTTTTTCAATTTTAATCGAATGGAACCAGTTCGGATTGATTTGGTTCCCTGAGAGAGCATTTCGGATTAGATGAAAATTGAGATGAATTAGATCGAACCGACCAGTGTTCACCCATAGAGGATTCCATTCAAAGCTTGAGATATATCAAGGGAATGGATGCACTTCCAATAATTCTTTCCAAATTCTAACTAAACTAATCAGTGTCTTTCACTTCAGTGCACACAAAATGCATAGGATTATCTCGGGTTAGGATCTTGTTATTTTTTTTCCTTTTTTAGGATCTTGTCATTTCAAGCTCATAATGTTTCAACAAAGTCGTCACACACTTTGAGAGTTCCTGATTGGACCACTCATATTCCAATAACTCTTTCCAAATTCTAAGTAAACTAATCAGTGTCTTTCACTTCAGTGCACACACAACGCTGGATTCGCTTCTCCACATCAAACTGTTCACAAAAAGAGATACTTATTGCCCTCCAAGGACGGCAATAAATGTGATGTAGATTGCCCTAAAAAAATGATCTGTGATTGGTGAAACTTTTCATCCATTAACTACCCGAGCAACTCCAAAAGCAATAAGCCAACACCCATGTCTGTATTGGGTGGAGTGGGGGTGAAGCTGGCAGGGAGCTACAATGGTGAATTACAGTAACATAATCAAACACAAAGCAAGCTCCAGGAATCACCACACGCTCGATTAAAGTGGGACAAAAACCAGTATCCCCCACAGAAAACCAACCCAATTCACAAACCCTTGTTCGCACCATCCCACGTTTGTTCTCTACTAACTTTGAAGCAAACTGAGGGTCCATTCTGGGGACGACATCTCCTGCACCATGGCACAGGGCAGCCAGCCAACAGAGAAGCACCGATGGCATCTCATGACGACCACCCATCGGCTGCAGGGGACCTCCACTCTGCACCATAATGGGAGATGTGAAGTTGGAACTCTCAAAAAAATATACCTGGAGAAAAAAAGAAAGCATAGGCAACTGAAATACCCAAAGTTAAGGGGGAGGAAAAACAAAGGCGTGTGTACCAAGTTTGCCTAAGCCCTTCAAGCTTTGACTGCCATAAATTAAGCTGTCAAACCTACAAAACCTCTAAGCAAGTTTACGACATAGAAGGAAGAAATTTCTGCCTCTAGAGGGAAGGGGGAATTGGGAAATGCCGTAGACAGGGCTCCCCTGGTCCACATCAAAGGAACAAACTCCACATCAAAGGAACAAAAGCATCATTTAAGAGTGGTCAAAGAGGGCCTGTGACTTGACCAATCTGGGCAGACCTCGGGTTGGGAGATAATTTAGCATCCCCCATTACAGAACCGAAGCTCTGACTGAATAAAACTTCTCTAAAGACCACTCATCTCTATCAAATCCACATCTTCAAGGTGGTAAACGAAAGCCACAATTGCCCGCGCAAGACTTTGCTTCATGACGTATATTCGAAAGGCTGGGGCGGCTGGGGCTCATCATCCACCGCCATTGCCGACGAGGTTGAACCTTGCTGCGTTGCCGCTGATGCGCCTCCTCCCGCGGCAGAGGCCACCGCCGCCGGTGCATCGGTCAGTGCAAGCACTTCTGCTTCAGTGGGTTGCAGATCCCGCAAGAGGACAAACCCTGAGGGTGCGGGTCTGTTTGTGTATTTCTGCTTCACAGGAACATAACGGCTTCCTTCTAGGAACCTTATATACTTCTCCTGGGCAGGAAGAACTCGAGCAGGGTTTACAATAGTTTCAGAAGAGGGCTCAGGATCCACCTTCCTCTCTGATGTACTATCCACCTGCAGAGTAACTTTTTCATTATCTCTATCATTTGCAGAGAATCACACGTAGGTAAAAGAAATTCATGTAGACAACCACAAATAAGTGGATAAGATTAATAATGACAATGTAGGGGTAGACAAGAGGTACAGTCAGTCTAGAAGGAAGAGACCAGTAAGCCTTGGGCTACTATACAGCAGAACTGAAGCAAATTACCTGCATTGAATCAGCATGCTTTTCAGAAGGTTTTTGGCCCTTCCCTGAGCCAGAAGCCTCTTCACCAGACAATTTTTCAGCATTAGCCTTCTGCTCTGCATCTTTCTTTGCTCTTGCTTTTGCCTTAGCAGATGTAGAGAGAACAGCAGTCGGAAGCTTAACAGTTGATGAAGAGGTAGGTGGGGTAGTGGGGCGTGGATACTCGAATAGGGAAGGCTTGGCATTCGACAAGAACTCAAACCTTGGGACTTTTAGATCATAGTTGAGTCCAATGAAAGCAGTGGGGGAAAATGCAAGACTAATGAAGTAAAGGAGTGGATACCAGTACCAAAATTGACTGAAAACAGCGAGCCCAACAATAGCAGTCATTTTATCATGACTAGACTTTGAAAGTAACTTGATAGAAACATTGCGGCCACCAGCATCAAGGATCCCTGAAGCTAAAATTGCCCCCATTTTGCTCATTGTATCTTCATGCTTGTCAAGAATTATTTTCTCCAACTGTCGCCTGAAAATATTAAGAAACCAGAAATGGTAAATCACGAGGGTCAGGACAGAATAACAGATGGATGGTACTAAAACTGCTAAATCCAGAAAATACCTGAATGTTCCAACACGGGAATCAAAAGATTCATTAATTTGAATCATGACCATTGCCATCGCTATAAGGGCCCCCTGACGAACAAAGTCCACAACATCTGATGTGAGGGGTTCCAACAAGGATATAGCTTCACTCAATCCAGTACCGGCACAGGAAATACCAACTGCTAAGGCCGCACCATACCGCACATGGGGATTGTAAGACTCAGAGAGAAGGGAAACAATTCTTGGAGTCTGCAAGGCAATTACCAAAAGAATACAGTAAGGAAGGGAAACAATCAGAAAGTAAACATTTTATTTCCAAACAGGATCTAACTAACTGACAAACTTATTTTCCTTTGTTCTTTGGTGTAGGATATTGTTCTTTACATATGAACAAGTGAAATAAATATGCTGACAAAAAAAGTAAAAGAATCAATAAGAGCTAACTTGGAAATCGAAAGAGATGACTTCAAAATCAGGTCAGAGTTAAAGCATACTGCAGTCAAATGGGGGTCATCTCACACATTCCATGTAAATAGTAGCCCTTAATTAAAAATATATATATAAATTGACAAGGACCTGATTCATGGCCCAGAGAGTAAGGATGCATTGGAAAGGGCAAAATTTACAAAATTACTGAATGCTATCTTACCGGCCCCAGTGACCTTGTGGGCAAAATCCCACAAGCAAAAATTGAGGGAAGAAGGCACATCATACACTCGGTTAGTTAGAAAGGGGGCCTGAATATTCAAGAATATAAGAAGATCAAGGTCTTTTACATTTTGGATGCTGCTTCATTATCGCCAACAAGGCCATCTAAGTCACAAGACAACAATGTCTTTGCAAGTGGATTTCTTTTGGTTGGAAACTACCTATACTAATCTATCTACACAACCTTCCTTTAAACTCCTTCAAACATGATTCTGCTGGCTTTTGAACCAGAGACCTCTTAAACCTACACGGAGGGCCTTATCTACAGGCCACTCCTTGAGTACAACCCAAATCCCATCCTGGTCCAGGCACAGTTGCTGAAACTCCAGGTAAAAAGCTCCTTAACATATGCTGCTTGACTAGATGGTCTCAAATGTAAAATAGGATATAAATGTATGATAAAAGATATACTAACCTGCTCAGGTTCTGAACACAAGACAAATCCGAGGGCCAGAACAGCTGTCCTCCTCACATCATCACTCACATCCGATACAGCAAAATGCAGCAATTGATGAATCGCCTTGTTGTTTGAGGTCCCTCTATAGGCCAATGCCAATGCATACATACCACCATAGCGCAGGATTGGATCTTGATCTCTTGTCATCTGCTCAATCAAGGTGTCAGCTTCTTCCTCCCTTCCGTACACTGTTAGTGCAATTCCAAGGGACAATCCCCTAAAGAATGACAGAAAATATATCAGAAAAAAACATATAAGAAAGGACATAAATAAGAGTATCTATATCACACGGTAGACATTGCTCAACAACACTCTTATTAAAAGAAGTATAATGAAAAAAACTGATAGAAACCTGTCTTCTTTGGGGCACAGTCAACAGAAAACAGACAAGGGTGTCAAGTGTTGACAACAGGATAATGCTTCCGCATGCATCTACTTATGTATATGCCAGATCGAAATCAATTAAACCATGTTTGAGGTTGATGTAGAAGGTAGATGCTGATTTCCAAAGTATTATGATCTTTAACCTACAAGTTCCAACATGTTGACAAGTTCCGTTCTCAACCTGACAACAGGAACCTCATGTCCAAAAGGCTTAAATACAAGTGTCGGCAAGCTTGACATGTGTGTCCATTGCTGGCATGTGTCTAAATGGACAAAGGATAAGTCATAATGCAGACACGTCAGTAAAGTTGATTCTGAAATTTCAAGAGCCCCAGAGTCCAAGACTAAAAAATGAAGTTTTTTTTTGCCCATAAGCCATTCTTATACAAAAATGGCAAATGTGCCATCATTGCTAAAATATTATTAGGAATATCTAGTAAATGGAAAATGTTGCAAACATGCCAATATAGTTAAATTTCGTTAAAATTTTTGATTATTCTGCAAAGATTCTTTTATTTCCGTCAAAAAACTGTTCTCCCCGGTGGGTGCTGGACAGAAAGACTTGTCAATGGTGCCCCACTTGGAGTCTCCCTCTTTCTGCCAATGCCCTTCCCAGTAGCAGAGGGGGTTTCCCCCCATATCCCTCTCTATACCGACGCCCCTCCCCAGTACCCACTCCCCCCCGGCGGTTCGCTCTCCCTCTGTCCATGTCCAGCGCCCAAGCCTCCTGTCCTCCCCTCCCTGCCATAGTCTCTCTCCCTGTGCCTGAAGGGGCCTCTGTTCCCCCCAATTCCCCCTGTCCAGAGTCTCCCACTCTATCCCTCTCTCATCCGGCAACCCAATCTGCCACACCCTCCCCCCAGTCACCCCAAACATCCCAGTCATCTATTTACATTAACCTGTGATAGATGGATGCATGGTAACATCATGTAACGTCAATGACATATTTGCAACATTTCTGATAATACCAGTGATATTCTCAACAATAATTCTGGAAGGATCGCAATGTTGCAAATGGTTTATAGGCAAAAAAACAAAAACAAAAACAAAAAATATATAAGTTAAAACCTGCTATTACTGCTAAAAAATTATCTACTAGAATTAAACAGGTATGACAGGGCTGGAACTAGGTGAAATGAACAGAGCTCTGTGCCATCAGACAAGTCCAGACGAGGTTTAAAATTGGGCAGTTCAGACAAGAGGCGGCTTCGATTCAGGGCCTTCAGGTAGCTGGTTTTTGGCCGTAAATGGCCAGGGAACTGAAATCGGCCCAGACTGGTTTCTGAGAAACTTGCCAGTTCTGCAACCGTTAACATAAAGAATGGATGGGGTTGTGTCAACAGGGATTGGGCAGGACATGGATTCAAAACTGACATCCATTTTTCAGTTCCATGGGTTAATGAAGGAACCCTTAGCATGTCAGAACCATCTTACCTGATTATCTTCTCATGTCGCGTCTCATGTGCATAAGCAAGCATCTCCCCTGCCTTCTCACTGGCAGTCCCCACCATAAGTAATCCCATACATATACCAGCAGCTTCACCAGCCACAGCACTATCAATATACAAGGCATTCTTTACATCCTCATAGATCTCATCATCTGCTGTTCCCAAAGCTGCCAAACCAAGACCTAAACAAGCACCATGCTGGATGACCTGCATGCAGAAAAAGCATCCACATGTATAACTTTTAGTAAAAAACCTTTTGTAAGAGAAATACATGCTATAATAGGATAAAAACAAGCAGCACCTCAGAGCTAGTGTTCCGAAGACTTTCACGAAGAAATTGCTTGATGCCTTCACCATGATTGGCGTGAATCAAACCCAGAGCATAAAGAGCACCACCCTCAGAGTATGGACTAGTACCAGCACTTGCACCACTCTGGGGAAGGTAAGGTGCCATCAGAGACCTCCCTTGTTGAAGGTGACCTCTGTGAATAACACCTAACCCAGCAGTGGCACTAAACTTGGCCCAGTTTGTTGCCCTACTTAACCATTCCTACAATGTTATAGAGCTAGAGATAGTTAGCAATCATAGAGAACAAATAAAGAAACATACGCAAGAAAGTAATAAGGTTAAGCATAGGGAAGTCACCAGATTTTCTCTCAGAAATGTGTCCACTGTTGTTCCTGCATGCATTAATGCATTGGCACAAATAGTTGCGCTGTGGCAAACGCTGTTTCTCATCTCCACGGACTGTTTTATTGTCTTCAGAATCAAAAGATCCGACCTGCTCACAAAAATTTCAATCAACATGATGACTTAACATGACCAAATAGAAGCCTTCAGGCATTTCCTTCACAGGTAAGAAAAACAATGGATTGACGCAACAATGTCTAACCTGTTGTGGCTATAAAGAAATTGCAATGTTAGTTGTATTGGTGTCTCTCCAGATAAAATCCCCTTAAGCTTCGCAAAATCATTAGGTTCCTTCCCATGGGGAGTTGCATTAGGAGTATGAGAACCATCAATGTGAGCATCCTCTGGTGCACTTGTAGGAGTGTCTGCAGCAGTTGAAACATATCCATTTGGTGAACCTGCTTCAGTACGCCCATGGTCAACTGCTTCCAAGGGCTGCTCATTTGAAGCTTGAGACTTGGAGTCTGGAAGGCAGTCTCTCACATTTAATAGAAAAGCTTGATGCTCATTCTCTACAAGATCAAATGCTATCTGGAAGGCCAGAAGAGCATCATCCTAACAAAAAGTTCAAAACACATTAACCAACCCTTCAGATTTTGAATGTGGAATCACTTCAATTTAATCAATCTTCAGAACCAGAGAGTGTGAAATGTTGTGTCAACAAAAGTAGTACCTTACTTCCAGACTGGATGAGCTTCTCAAGTATAGCAGCAACACCATCAGGCTCGTTTAGAAACATCAGGCATTGACAGATATTCAGATAATCTGGAGATGGCAATCTCTGATATATCTTAACGAGAAGACGAAGAACCTGCGGAGCAGTAGATGCAGAGTGAAGCCTAAAGCTAAGAATGCATCCTTTTGAAGGGATAGATAGAATATCAGTATAGCATTAGGCATGATGGATCCTTCCAAATCACACAGAGCGGGATGGCTCATGGGTGGGACGGCTCTCAAGCAGGTCAGTCAGATCACCGTGAAGAGGGTGCGGCAGGAAAGGCAGGATGAGGTGGAATGCTTTTACATATGCATGGCAACTTGGAACTACCACCTCATTCTCAGGGTTCTAAAAAGACTGAGAATCTCAAGAAGTGGCATTCCATGCTTTAGACCAAGTCTGCACAATTTTGTCCCTAGAAGGTACCCCAAAAGTTACAGATATAGGCCTTACACATATAGCCTAGCAAGTTTTTCTTGATTTCTAATGTGGGACTGACTAGGTTCATCCTACCCTAGCCACCAGACGTAGTGGTATTTCCAAGTTGTGGCAGCTTTACATAGGCAGACCCTCTCCATGATAGCCCTCTTCTTCTACACAGCTCATGAATGAACCACTATAGATCATTTGCTTGTCCAATCATCAACGTACTCTTAGACGTGATCTTTGGAGGATCATGGATCAGCTCTTTCATAAAAAGTTTGCTTCTCTTCATTGACAACGATGTGCCATTTCTTCTGGAATCTAAAAAAGTGAATGGGAAATGGTATCATTAGGAATGATTTTGTTGCTGCCTCAGAGAGAATAGAATGACCACATCTTTAATGGAAGTAAGAATTATTGCGAGAGTTGCTTAAGGTTATTTTTCTCTTTCTTGTATAGCTGGTGAATGGATATTGTGGGTGGTTCCTAGACAAGTGGTGTTAGGAAGACATAATTGTGGGCTTGCTTGAGTTCTATTTTCTTGAGTTAGAGGAACTCTTCATACTGATTTTGTAATGCTTCTATTTGCTCCTTAATAAGATTGGCAGTACATCCAAAAGGAGATTATTGGTCCATCCTATGGAGGGGGATCTTCCATGCCAAGGGTGCAGTGAGGTTGAACACTCTCACGAACTAGGCAATAGTAATAAGATAAGTTTTGGAAAGATAGATGGTGTGATGCCAAAGTCCTCCATTGCAATGTTCATGTGGCTAGACTTTAAACCATATAGAAAGGTGACGCAAGATTTTTAGATGCCTTCATGACTGGAAAACAAACCAAAAGGATGACGTGTTCAACAAGCCATAATGGTAGTTCCGATGCACAGAGTGATGATACTTGGGAGTGGAAGTGTAACAATATGAAGTGGAATGATGAGGGTAACATGAGAATATGATGGCCAGCTCATTGTGCCACCTTTTTGAGCCATCTGTTACAGTGGATCTTCCTTTTATAGAAGAGCACGCTGCAGAGACTCTACATGGGACCTTTTCTCTTTTGCAAGCATATCAGAAATATATTAGGAAGCCCTCTTGGTACCGTCCACTTCAGAAAGATGATAAAAATGTTTGTTTAACAAATATTCTCTAAATCTAAAATCTTGATACAAAGATGTTGAGTAATCTTGATGTGTACATGCACTTAAGGTTTTCTCCAAAAGATTGATGCCGTGTTGAAAGTTTATAGTATTCAGTTCAAACTTTAGCCATATAACATGCAAAATATGAACACTTTGAAATCATATCAAAATATAATAATGTATGTAAAATTGTATTTTTATCCAAAGAAACATAAATAACCAATCACATAGTCAGTATTGTTTTTCAAGACATCCAACAAAAATGCTAATGAAATAGGAAGGTTTATGTACCTCAGAACGGTATTCTCTGTGATTGACAAAGCTATGCGAGAGGTTGATACAATATGAGAGTGCACTGTGAACATTATCACTGTGTGTAATTGCTTCCTCTAGTTTATCCAATCTTCTACACTCAACAGCCATCCCCATTGCTTGTTGATACTTTTCATCTGTTATACACCTAAGGAATGAAAACATGAATCCAAGTGTCAGAATCCATCAATCATAAAAATCCTACGAATACAAGTCATCGCATAACACTATCATTTCGCATTGAATGAGCAGCATACTTGTCCAGCATTCTTTCCACAATGGCCTCCAATCTAGGATCAATTTGAGCAGCTTCCTCATTAGGCTTTAGACCTTTGGACTTAATATTTGCATATTCATCTAGAGCTTTTGCTGAATTGGAGGAGAAAAAGAGGGTCAGCAATTCCCCTAGGAGAATATAAGAAAGCTGTGAGAAGTGTTCCCACCAAGAAGTGTATGAGCATAATCAGAATCCTCAGAAACATCAAATAGTGGCCCAGCACCAAGTGCATATGACAATGAGTCATTTAATTCACCAAGGTAGTAAAAGACCTGCAAAGAAAGGGGAATCCTCAAAAAAATGTCAAAAGAAGAAAAATTGGCCGATCGATGGATTGTTAGTACAAGAAAGGAACATCACAATGAGGTAAAACATCTTTGGAGATGTAACATAATTGTCCAATGGAATTATCTCATATCAACAACAACCAAATATGATAAACAGCTAGAATCATCACCTACAAGCAATTCGCAGATATTAACCACATGAGGCAGATCCCCCAAATAGACATGACGTTGAAGATTTATGTATAGAGTGAGGTAAAATAAGGTGTGTAGATGAGGTGGATAAAAAGCAACTTTCATTTAAAGACAGTATTATCCATGTACAAACACCGCAAAAAACAAATCTCAACCATTTTATGATCTTCTAAATGCCTCGCTTCAAATAAATAATAATATAAAAAACTTCCATTTCTCTAAGCAAAAGATTTATATCTTTACCATAGTATCAATATAACAGCATTTCTATAAACACATGTACAAAGTTTTTTTTTGTTCTGATTTCAAATGACTGTGTACCATATGCTTACCATACATACAGAACTTCACATGTCAAAGAACACCAAGTCCAAGGTTGATTATGTTCAAACTTATCATGCTAATTGTGCATCCACCTGTCATTGTCAAGGTACTTCGCAGCACCATAATAACACAATGGAAAGGGATTGATTAGTGCATCACTCACTTCCACACACAAGGCCTCAGATTAATCAATTGAAGTCACTGACATAGTCCTGTGGAAAATGCATATGACATGGGTTTTTCTCTGTCGAGTTTGGCAGTTGACGTGAATCAAGCATCAGGGACCAAAAAGCTTAAACTTAAGTTCAGACACAATGCACGAATACAGTGAACTTTTAGATGGTCGCGAATTTCTTTTGTGAATGTTGACTTCAATTATTTGTTTGGGATCCTTCAATCCTGGATTTCTAACCATGGCACCTTGTACGATTTTTTTACTTTTCTCCAAACTCAAAATGTATCCATTGGCACCAATTTTCCACGTTAATCTCAACATTTCCGAAGTAATGTCCATGCAAATCCTGAACAAATCAAAATCTCACCTTGGAAGCAACCAATGCAGCAAGCTGCCTCTGTTCGAACTCCTCGTCCTCATACAGGCTCTCACTACAGCAAAAAGATTCAAGAAACAAAGGGGAGGTGAAAGGTCAGCAGCCTCATTCGTTAAAATGTATCTTCAACAAGCTAAAATCACTATAAGTTCTAAATAAGAGAACAAAGAACCGTAGTTGAAGAGAAATAGCCAAAAAAAAAAATCTCGCACACAGATACCATCCCATAGTACTGTCCCCTAAAAATTTGAGGTTTTAAGATTTTCAAATGCCCTATCAGTTGAACCCATGTCCGAACTCGACGCCCCAGCCCACAAATCTATGAACCCCCCGCTCGCGAGGGTCCCTCGAACCCTAGAACCTAAGAGTGGGGGAAAACGGAAACGGAGGCGCCAGCAAGGGTAGAAAGGTGGAGGAATTACGGACATGGTGGGAACGCTGGTGGAGATCTCCGGCCAGAAGAGGTGGATGAGGGAGTTGATCTTGTCGAGGGCGTGCAGCTTCAGCGCGGGGTGCGGCTCGCTGAGCATCGCCAGCAGCCCGCTGGCCGAACTCGGCGCGGCCACGGTCGTCGTCGCCATATCTCCAACCCCACACGACGAAATCTCCCCCCGCCCCCACGGACACTGACGCAGAAGGGGACGCGCCACCGGATCTCCCTCCCTCTCCCCGCCTCGCCCTGCGCCGCCCTCGTCTTCACGCCGGCGGTGGTTGCCGACTCCGCAAGCAAATAGAGAGAATTTGGAGAGAGAAAAAGAGGAGTTTAAAAACAGAGAGCGCCGTCGCAGCCTTTTTATTTCTTGGTGGTGGTTGTTTAGAGATAATTATTATTGTTTAGCACTCATATTTCACTGTGCATTTAAAAATTTTTAATTTTTTAACAAATAAATTAATTAAAAATCTCTATCACTTATTTTTTTAATCTCTATAAAATTATAATTTATTATAATAAAATATATTTTTTATTATAATATAGAAAAATTAATTAGAAGTCACTGACTGTAATAGAGAGGTCATTATTATAACATGATTTAACGTATATTGTAACTAGAGATAACACTTACTGTAATGAGTTACAGTTATGTTAAGGACTAGAAAATAAATTAATATCTGTTAGGAACTCCTAATTAATTTGTCTATAATATACTTTAAATCTTATTATAATAAGAATTTTTTTATTACAATCAGAAAATTTTAATTTATTATTTTTTTAATAATATTGTTCATGATTTTATATTTTTACCTCACTTGGTTCATGATTATCATGTTAAGTGATTTTGATTTTTGTGACTGAATATTTGACGTGAGATTTTGTAGTGACACAAAAATTAGAGTAACTATAAATGTAATTATAAAACTTTTAAAGAACAACATAATTACAACTTCTTAAAAATTAAAGTTAGAAAACTCAAATAAAAATGAGTTTGAGACAAAAGATAAGAAAGATTAAGCCACTTAACCAGTAAACAGTAAATTATGGCGGTAAAAATAAAACTAACTAAGTATTAGTTAATAATTTGACTAACTTTAACCTTGGTACATCTAGATTGTCACATAACCACCTTAGAATAATGTTTATCATCATTAGATGATGTGATGATTAGTAAGTCATATCTTGGTAGACTTTCAAGTTCCAACACACTTAAGATGTTTAACTTAACACCTTTATATATGTTTCTACTCTTTAGTTTATCTTTCTTTTCTCTCTCCGTACATAGGTGCAATTTTTCCAACAACATGGGAAAAAAAAAGAAAAGAGATCTTCTAGCTTTTGAAACCCTAAATTTTTTTGGATTAAAGTAGGCATTTCTAAACAAGTAAAGTTAAGAAGCTATCTTGCTCTTTAACTTGCACCATTTGTATTTTTTATGAGAGACTAATTATTTTCATGATAAATATGGTTTTTGATTGCTATTTTCATTAATAATATGAATTTAAGATCATGTTCTTGTTCTTCTCTTCAAGCTATAGTTCAAAGTCTTTCTTAAAGTTCAATGTCAGTTTAGAGCTCACCTTGAACTCCAGTATCATGATTTATACTTAATCTTTGGCAGCGTTTGGAAACAAGTTTGGAAAAGGTAAAAATAGATTCCAATGATTGGAATCACACTCTTTCTCACTCTAATTCCCAAATGAGAAAAAGTGGTTGTAGATTCTCAAAAAGTAGATTTTCAAAAAGTGGAGGAAAGGTGGAGAGAGATAGATAGAAGAGAGGTAATAATGAGGCCTTAGATTTGGAGCCTCAAAAGCTGATTTCTATGAGCTTTTTGGGTGATTTTGGTTTTTGAAAAATTAAAATCACCAAAGTGTGTTCCCAAACAATGTCTTTTTGTCCTTGAGTTCCATTTAAGTTGCTTATGAATGAGTTAAGGTTTTTCTTATGACATTCAACCATACTTTTCACTATTTGATATTTTTTCAAACCCTTATATGCATACAAGATAAACTAACAATTAGATTACATTTAATCACGATGATTCACATGTTATCAATTATTTTTCAATGTCAAAAGTTTCTTGAAATTGAGTCTTAAAGTTTATAAGAATCGAATCGTAAGTTATCGAGTCTCATATTAGATCAGAAATTGAGTGTGGACGTTAAAAAAATAATGAAATGAAACATGTCATGTGCAAGTCATGTAATGAGGCCCATGATGGATCATGTGTAGTTCCAAAGTGCACATCAAAAGAAGGCCCATATGCAAGCTCAAGTGCACATCAAGTGAGGCCCATGTGCAGGCCCATATGCACAACAAATGGAGCCCATGTGCAAGTCCATGTGCACAACAAAATAGACCAAAATGCATAGCAATATGAACTCATGTGCAGGCCCAAAGTGCACATCAAAAGAAGGCTCATGTGCAGGCTCAAGTGCACATCAAGTGAGACTCATGTGCAGGCCCATAAGCACAACAAATGAAGCCCATGTGAGGCCCAAATGCACAGCCATGTGCAGCCCACAGTCATCTGCCCCCCTAAAGAAAAAAGAAGAAAAGGTGGAGGGCAAAGAGGGAAAGGGGATTTTCCATCCCTCCTAAAAGGGACCTTTCTTGCGCAAGAAGAAAAGGGGGGAGAGGCCAAAAAAGGTGAAGAGAAAAGGGTCTTTTCGGTTCTGATTCTTCTTGGGGCAGAAAAGAGGGGAGAGCAGAAGAGGAGGGGGTTGTTCGTTGCTTCCAAGAATAGAAGAAGGGATAGAAGAAGAAGGAGTTCCTCTTCCCCAAGGAAGAGAGCAGCTACGTGTGGAAGGAGAAGCTTCAAGAGGGACTTTTGATTTTTCTTAAAATTGTGCAAAGAGAAGGGAAGAGAGAAGAGAGAGCCGAAGAGGGAGCCATCGATGTTGCCCAGCTAGCTAGCCCAGAGGGGGGGGGGGTGAATGGGTTATTAAAAATTTGATCTTTGATGAATACCTGTTCACTAAAAGATTACACAACAACTCAAGTGAAGGTTAGAGTTAGAGGAAATGAGATAGCATCACACAAAATACAACCACAAGACAGAAGGATTTTTATCCTGGTTCGGAACTCCTTCCACAGGAGACCTACGTCCAGTCCCTGAGCAATACCTCAGGATTTCACTACTCAAGGGTACAGTCCCCTTAAGGACACAACAACACCCAGCTCAGCTGGTCTTCCTTCACACCCGAAGGAACAACACCCTGGATACCCAGGGTTCCTTCACACCAGAAGGAACAACACCCTGGATACCACCACGTCTTCCTTCACACCACCAAGGGAACAACACCAAGAGAGGTTTGAAAGACAAGCCCCTAGATCAAACTGCAACAAGCGATGATCTGAAGGCCTAGCACTGAGAGCAAAGAATCTAAATCTAGGCTCACTCTCAGAACTACACAAGCTCTCTTCAAAGATCTTTCACTAGCTAGTAGAGAGCAAAAGAGCAAAAGCTAAGAGGAATGAAGTTTTTCTGCTCTAAACTTTCTTCAGAAGAATTTGAATGCTTTTCTTGAACGTTATTTTTCTTCTGTTCTTCTGACTTGTATATATATCTTCAATTTGAAATCTAGACGTTGAAGTGTTCGTTGTCTCTCTTTTGAGTAGTCGTTAGACTGAATGATATCTGGAGTCTTGGAAGCTTCCAGTCAACAGTCTTTTGATCACTTGAGCACGCAAAGAGATGAGTCTTCAGATCAATATCGTTGGCTTCTATTTTATTTAACGTTGTACCATGAAGCAAGTTCGAGGGTCTGCACAAATGTCAATCTCAAATAGCAGACAGCTAAGCTGTCTCTGATGTCAGTCAACGTCAGTAGCAACAGACATGAGAATAGTAATGCAAAATAGCTTAAGTCTAAAAGACGTAATCAGAGTAGGCAAGATAAAGGATGATATGGTCTGCATGCATGCAGAGATACGTTCAGATCTCATAAATACAAAAGCGTCAGGGAGATGTCTACGTGGACTTTGACTAGTCAACGCTTTTAAGATGAATAAGATATCAAGATATAAAATCGATGGCTATATGACTTATGAAATCGTTATGAATAAGTCAGATTGGCCAAGTCGTTATGACATAGAAGAAATCGTGTGAACAACACTCAACAAATCGTTATACGATGCAAACGTTGTGAACACTTATCAAGTCGTTATGAGCTCTAAAGAAATCGTTATGATAGCTATGGAATCGTTACGGCGAGCAAGTCGTTGCGAGTTCTAAAGAAATCGTATGAATACTTATAGAATCGATATGACAAGCAAGTCGTTACGCTTTATAAAGAAATCGTTGCGATGACTTATAGAGTCGTTGTGACAAGCAAGTCGTTATGAGTTCTAAAGAAATCGTTGCGATGACTTATAGAGTCGTTGTGACAAGCAAGTCGTTATGAGTTCTAAATGAATCGTTACGATGACTTATGAAGTCGTTATGAAATGCAAGTCGTTACGAGTTCTATAAAGGAATCGTTATGATGACTTATGAAGTCGTTATGAAATGCAAGTCGTTACGAGTTCTAAAGGAATCGTTACGATGACTTATGAAGTCGTTATGACAAGCAAGTCGTTACGAGTTCTAAAGGAATCGTTACGATGACTTATGAAGTCGTTATGAGATGCAAGTCGTTACGAGTTCTAAAGGAATCGTTACGATGACTTATGAAGTCGTTATGACAAGCAGGTCGTTACGAGTTCTAAAGGAATCGTTACGATGACTTATGAAGTCGTTGCGGCATCGACTTGATTGAAACAACATGACTTTTCAGCCAGAAGGGAAATCGTTATGAAGTCTAAAGCAATCGTTATGGTATCGATTTGTTTGCAATTTGGTCAGAAAGGAAATCGATCATAATACTTATAAATTTGAGTCATTTTGCTTTTATTTCTATTCCTGTCCTCAAAGCTTAAGTAATTCATTAGTACTATTTTGTTAATCATCAAAATTAATATATATAAATAAGTGAAGTAATTTATATATGGGGAAAGTTGGGTCATCAATCTCCCCCTTTTTGATGATGACAAAATATACTAAACATTATATAACACAAACATGTTTTTCAGAATAGCTTTAATAGCTTTAGTTTTCTCCCCCATTTTGTCAATAAGCAAAAAGATAGTCTATGAGACAAAGAAGAGAGAAATCATTGTATTAAGTGGGAGGAAGATAGTACATAGGAGACAACAAAGAGGCATGCTGTGAGATGACAGCCCATGCCTTGATCTCAAGATCTTCAAAAATCTGTTGGAAAACTCCAGAAGCAACTGAAAAATTAGGACCCATGGATGGAATGGCCCTTTGAATGTAAAGTTGTCGTTGCTTTTCAGGAATACTTCATACTGATGGGGGTCCAAGATGAATCTGAAGTAAGTGCTCTTTCCAAAGCTGGCACGATGGAGAAATCTATCCAGAGAGATTGGATAGAGAATCTTCTGATCAAGCAGATCCTGCTTCAGAGCATAGAAGGTTGTATATCTGGCTGCCCACTGAACATAGATTTCTTGAATTAGATTATGGAGTTGAGATCCATGAAGGCTTCGGCTGAGAGAATGGGCTTAGCTTGACGAACCAAGGAACTGTTGATGGCCTGCAACTGAAGATGGGGTCCTTGTAGAGAGTTTCCCATAAGGTGGGGGTAAGCCTTTCACATTCAGAATGAGTGGGGCCAAGGTTGGGAAGAGATGCGGCCAGAGTGATATCTGAAAATGAACGCAAGAAGGAGGGTAATCTGCCCAACTTGGCTAACAAAGGCCCATCTGCCTAGGAAACATATCCAGTGCATGGGATCCAGCATCGGAGTCAAACACTAAAGAGTGTAGCTTTGGCAGAAGAACTGGAGAGTCAACGTTGAGATTGGCAAAGTCCACTGTGAGGGGAAGATTTACTGGACGTTTGTTTCTCAACATAACTAAGGTTGAAATGAACTGGAAGACTGGCTTGTTCAAATTGCAAAAATCACTGTACAACTGAAAATTCTTGGCAATACGAATCTCTTTCAAAATAAAGGGTCCCCAAGAGTTCTTATTGAATAATAACCACTCAGAAGAGAGTGAGTGGATGAGCTCGATGGGTAAGAGATGCTGCCAGTCAATATATTTGTATGAGCTTAGTGTGTTACTCTTGACATTGGACCACTGATCTGAAGTCAGTTGAACTCCTGCCCATTGAAGATTTTGATTTTGGACAGCTGGGTAAAAGGAAGAACAGTGCTTAGATGCTCAGAGAGGTTGAGGAAAGGATGAATAGAATAGGTGTGGAGGATGCACTTTTGACACACTTTTATAGAGGAATCTTCTCTGAGGTTCAAGGGTAGAGAGTATAACCAAGAGGAGGAAATAATGGTGAGGAGGGGATGCTGACAGAGGATGATTGTTTCCTCTTTCTTCTTGGACAGGACTGGGAGGATCAGTCCTGTGGATATGAGTGGGCAGTGGAGAGAATGGTGATAAGAAATTTTTTTCAAAAGCATCCGAAGATTTGTGTCAAAGACACCAAGTAGTGAAGGTTTTTCCGGAATGATAGTGACAGAGGAGGAGGAGTAGGAGGATAGAAAAGGTGTTGGGATTGAATGAGGATGGAGCTGAGGTGTGAGAAGGAGGGGGAGAGAAGGAGGGTGAGATGAAATGAGAGAGGAGATGGTGGGTGCGAGGCACAGGGTGTTTTACAGTTGGTGGTGCAGGGGGCTGTAGAAGGAGATGAAGGTGAGGAGAGGGTTGGAGTTGCAAGGGTAGAAGTGTCAGGGGCCTTTGTAGCTGTCATGGGCTTTTCCCTTTGTCTTGACCTTCTCTGACAACTGAAGAGGGTCCTGATGACCCTGAAGCTTGCACAGATGGCCCTGGTGGCCCTGATGCTGGAGCTGATGGCCCTACTGGCCGAGGAACAAAAGCTGGTTGCTCTGAGTAGCTGCAAGAGAAACTCCACTTGACCTTGAAAGAACTGCTAGCATCGACTTCATATCAGACATTTCTTTATTAAACCACTTCATTGCATTTTGACTGAAGAGAGCTCAGAGGTGGTCGAAGCTTGACTAGCAAGTATCCCTTGCACACTGGACTGTACAGCTGACAAAATTTCTCCCTGAGCCTTCAACAATTCCAAAACCGGTTCAGGTTGACTTCCTGTGGCTCTTTCTGAGTTTTCTGTGAACTATCCTTTGCCTTTCCTTTGAAGTGCTGGTTCTTCAATAGACTGCTCCCCCTGAGCAGGAGCTTCCTCTTCAACTTCCATTTGCTCCCCTAAGCAGGAGCTTCCTCTTCAACTGGATCTACTGGAGCACTGGACTGCTCCACAGGAATTGATTCTTCAATGTGGCCTTCTGCCACAGCTTCTTCCATTTCAAATTCATCAGACTGAGAGTCCATTCGCGAGGAGAGAGATGATTCAACTAAATTCCTAAGAATTGATCCAATGATTGAGGTAGGCGAATCACTGGCTTTATCTGCCACTTCCTCCTCAACTACAGAAGCTGTAAGAGATTCTGGCTGAAATGCTGGTGCTACTGTCTGCTGCTCTGCTGCTGACTGAGCTGCTTGCTGCTCTGCTACTGACTCTTTTGCTTGCTGCTGCTCTGCTGCTGCTACTGCCTGCTGCTCTGCTGGAGGTGATACTACTGCCATTTCCTGAACATCAGGAATTTCTACATCACCAATTATGGCCTCTCCCTCGGCCACAGTGGTCTTAGACCATATACCTTCAACTACAGAGAAACCACTTTTCTTGAGATTTCTGGACCTTATACACTGGCCCATCTTCTCCACAACTGCCCCAGATAAGTCTATTCCAAAGTGTTTGAAAACCTTTGTAAGTAGATGAGCATAGGGCAATGAGACATTTAACTTACTTTTTGTATCCCATATTTGATCTCTGGCAAATTTCATCCTTTCCAACATGACTTGCGCCATATTAATCTCTTTTGTTGAATTGCCCAAAACATCATATCAGAATCTGCCTAGTGCACGTTGAGAAGGTGGCACTGCGAGGAACCAAAATTTGACAGATAATGAAATGAAGAAGACGGTTGTATGCATTCATCTGATTAATATCCAACTTCATGTCTCTTAGCTTAAACCCTGGACCTATAATGCCAAGGCCTTTTGCTTCATCGTTCATGCGTGAACCCCACTGAATCCAGACGTCTTCACTCCAAACAACATGTGCAACAACTCATGATCGACTTAATTGGATTCCCTTTACCGATGATACAAGGGACCCATCTGCCTCTGATCTTAGCACACATAAAATGCTTTCACCAGGTCGGATAGCTTACCTCGGTGAAAGTGGCAATTTCCATCCACTGCATCCTTCTTAGAGTTTCTGCTATACTTCCCATGCCATTCTTCTCAAGATTTGGAACATCCACTGCCTTGTTTCCGCATACCTTTGTCTTCACGAAGGTGAACCTTTCCTGCTGATCTGCGGACAGGTACTCAGCACTGTAGCCCCCTACACTTCCGGAGATCATCGGAGCGGCCATGGGTAAAGAGGAGAAGAGCTGTTCTGGAGAAGGGAGATGATGGAAGAGATGGAAGCCCCGAGGGATTCTTCGCGGGAAGAAGGGAAAGCTTCAAATCTTGCAGAGAGTCGATGCCGGAATCGTTAGGGCATCGGCTTTGGGTGAATAGATAAAGGAGAAAGGGTAAAGTAGAAGATGAGTCGTTCCCAGAACGATTTGACTAATTAGAATTATTTTATCAAAAACAGGAAGCGCCAGAAGGCGGTAACGGCACAAGGCGACAAAAGGGTTTGACAAGTCAAACTGCTTTTACATAATAGCGGTCAAGGAAGAGTAAATAAACTGAGTTTGCTTAAAGTGAGAGAGAGAGAAAATTTTCATTTATTCTAAAAAATTATATGCCATTTAAATACAGGAATCTTTTCACAAATTGCACATCCCTAATTCCCTTCTAAGAGATGTAAATCTCTCTTCAGGTAGGGCTTTTGTGAAGATATCTGCTAGTGGCTATTTGTATCAATAAAGGATATTTCTATATTTCCATTTGCAACATGATCACGAATAAATGATATCTAACCTCAATATGTTTTGTCCTTGAGTGCTGAACTGGATTCTTGGTCAGATTAATGGCACTGGTGTTGTCACACAGCAATGGAATTGATTGATATTTAATCCAAAGTCTTCAAGTTGTTGTTGTTTATCCAAAGGAGTTGTGTACAGCAACTTCCAGCAGCTACATATTCAGCTTCAGCTGTTGATAGTGCCACTGAGTTTTGTTTCTTTGAAGACCATGATATCAAACATCCTGCAAGAAATTGACAACAACCACTGGTGCTCTTTCTATCTATCTTGCATCAGCATAGTCAGCATCAGAATATCTTACTAAATCTATTTCACATGATTTTGGATACCAAAGACCTAAATCATAAGTTCTAGCTAAATATCTAAAATTCTTTTTACAGAAATTAGGTGAGATTCTCTAGGGTCTGCTTGATACCTAGCACACATGCATACACTAAACAAGATGTTGGTCTACTTGCAGTTAAATAAAGTAAATACCCTATCATACCTCTATAGTTCTTTTGATCTACCTTTTTACCATTTTGATCACTGTCCATTCTGGTTGATGTGCTCATTGGAGTTGACAGTGGTTTGGCATTGTCGAATCCAAACTTCTTCAGGAGTTCCTTGGTGTATTTGGCTTGACAGATGTGGGTGCCTTCCTTCCCTTGCTTGACTTGCAATCCAAGGAAGTAGTTTAGCTCCCCCATCATACTCATTTCAAATTCTCCCTGCATAAGCTTCTCAAAATACTTGCAAAGAGATTGTCAGTAGAACCAAAAATGATATCATTACATAGATTTGAACTAATAGTATGTGATTGACCTTAGACTTTATGAATAATGTGCTATCTACTTTGCCTCTATTGAAACCATGATTTAACAGAAAAGAGCTAAGTCTTTCATACCAGGCTCTAGGTGCTTGTTTTAAACCATATAATGCCTTATGGAGTTTGAAAACATGATTAGGAAATTCGGTGTCATCAAAACCTGGAGGTTGTTCAACATACACTTCCTCTTTTATAAAACTATTTAAGAATGCTGATTTAACATCCATTTGAAATAGTGTCAAGTTTAGAGCTGATGCATATGCAAGTAAGATTCTAATAGCCTCAAGTCTAGCTACAGGTGCATAGGTTTCTTCGAAATCTATGCCTTCCTCTTGAGAATAGCCCTGAGCTACCAATCTGGCCTTGTTTCTTAGGATTGCACCAGTTTCATCCAATTTATTCTGAACACCCATTTGGTGCCAATAACTGGATGATCTGATGGTCTAGGAACAAGTGACCATACTTGGTTTCTCTTGAATTGATTTAATCATCTTGCATGGCTATTATCCAAGATTCATCAGTTAAAGCTTCATTGACTGTCTTAGGCTCTATCTGAGAAACAAAGGCTAAATAATCACAAGGGATTACATTACCTCTTGTTCTTACCCCTATGGATGGATCACCAATGATATTCTCAAGTGGGTGATCTTTCTTGTATCTCCATTCCTTTGGAAGATTTTCATGAGTAATTTCTTCTTGTTGTAATTCTTCCAGAGGTGGATCATCCTTGTCCTCAATTGATGTATCTTTAAGCTTTTGGACAGTTCATCTGCATCATCATTATCACTATCTACTTCCTTTCTCAAGGAGGGTTAGTTTCATCAAAAATCACATGCACAGATTGTTCAATTAATAGTGAGCGTTTATTGAAAACTCTATAGCCTCTGGGTTAGAAGTATACCCATAAAGATGCCTTCATCTGACTTGGCATCCAACTTACCAATGTCCCTTTTTCCGTTGTTGTGAATAAAGCAAGGACATCCAAAGATTCTGAAATGACTTATCTTTGGCTTCTTTCCTTTGAACAATCATATGCAGTCTTCTTCAGTATTGCCTGATCATTACTCGGTTGACAATGTAACTGGCTATGTTGACTGCTTCAGCCCAAAAATATCTTGGTAGCTCATATTCAGAGAGCATGGTTCTTGCCATATCCAAGAGAGTTCTGTTCTCCTCTCAGCTATACCATTTTGCTGTGGTGTCCTTGGTGCTGAGAAATTATGCTGAATTCCTTGATCATCACAGAATCTAGCAAACTTTCATTTGGACTCACCACCATGGTCTGATCGAATGGACACAATACTGAACTTCTGATCTTTCTGGACCTTCTTACTGAAACTGACAAAATTATCAAAACTATCATCTTTATGCTCTAAGAATGATACCCATGTGAATCTTGAGTAGTCATCTACTATGACAAATCCAAAATTCTTTCCTCCAAGACTGATAGTCCTCATTGGTCCAAATAGATCCATATGTAGGAGCTCTAAGGGTTTTGAGGTAGTCACTACTGTCTTTGACTTGAAGGAACTCTTTGTGTGCTTTCCCTTAGCACAGGGTCTACAAACACTTTCCAATTTTCCATTGACTTTTGGTATAGTCCTCCACAAGATTCTCTTTCTGAGCTTATTTAATCCGTCCAAGCTGCAGTGGCCTAGTCTTCTGTGCCACAGCTCAGTTGATTGTCTTTGCTGGCTGCCAGACACACATTTTGCTCTTTGAGTTCTTCAAGGTAGAGCACGTACAGATTCTCTCTCTATTTGCTTCAAAGATGACTGCTCCATCCTTAGTATGCTGCACTTTGATTCTTGAAACTTGATTTGATGACCTCTATCACACAGCTGACTTATACTGATGAGGTTGTGCTTTAATCCTTTGACTAATAGCACATCTTCTATGACTGTTTTTCCTTTGCTATTTACTGATCCACTGCCTACTACAGTTCCTTTACCATTATCTCCATAAGTAACTGTTCCTTCTTCAGCTTGGAGATGGGAAAACAGCTTCAGGTTTCCTGTCATGTGCCTTGAACACCCACTATCAAATACCATTTGGATGCTCGAGGATTATCCTGAAATTAAGACATCAAGCTTTAGGTACCCAAGTTCTTTTGGGTCCTGATGGGTCAGTATCATTACTTCTTACTTTCATTATCCACTTCTTATGTCTTGTTGGACAGGTGGATTTTAGATGACCTAACTTATTACAGTGACTACAACATGATGTTGTTGTTACTCTTTCAATATACTTAAAGTTAGCTTTATAGGCTGTATTTTCCTCAGGAACAAATCTTGGAGTTGGATACACCTTAGGTGGAATTATGGTTTCTGCATTTTCAGGTGGTGTGTAGCCTACACCATCTTTTCTCTTACCAGAGCGTCTAGCTCCTTTTAATATTAAGGGATTCTTACCATTTGTAAATTTTTCTAATGTGCTTGCTAATTTTTCATTCTCTTCATTTAGAGTTTTAATCTCTTTCTTAATTCATCTACACTTTCTTGTTTTTCTAATTTTGTTATTTGTTTATTCTTAACTTTTAAGTCTTCACACAACAATTCATTTCTTCTTTTTAGTTCGATTAATTGCTTTTCTAGTTCTTCATTTTCTGTTTTTAAGTCTGAGTTAGTGTTTTCTAAGCATGTATTATTTCTTACTAATCTTAAGTAATTTAGACACCTCTTTATATTTGTCGTAAAGTTCATTAAAGGCGCTTTCCAAATTGTCAGACTCTAAATCAGAATTATTACAAGAATCGAAAGAAGAGTCAGAGGTTACCTTTTCTTCGATGTTGGCCATGAGAGCCAGGTTGGCTTCTTCTTCATCATGCTTGAGCTTGACTCACTGTCTGAGTCACTGCTGTTCTCCCAAGCAGCTGCCATTGCCTTTTTCTTGTATCTTCTAAACTTCTTGGAGCTATCCTTCTTCTTGTGATCATTTTCTTTAGCATTGGACAATCTGCCTTGATGTGTCCAGACTTCTTGCATTCATAATAGATGGTCTCTCCTTTCTTCATTTCTTTGCCATCTGATCTTTTGAAGTCTTTATTTTTCTTAAAGTACCTTCTGCCGGATTGAAATTCTTCTTTTGGCCAAGATGTGCTGCAATCTCTTAGAGAGCATTGCTTCTTCATTTTCGCTGTCTTCCTCATTCCCGCTGGAGCTTGCTTCTGATGACTTCTTCTGCTTTCAAAGCATTGGTGTGCTTCTTTCTGCTAGATGATTCTCCTAGCCTTTCCATGTTGATCTCATGAGCCATGAGGGACCCGATGAGCTTTTCTACTGACATTCTCTTAAGGTCATTAGCTTCTTCGATAGCTGTGACTTTGGTGTCCATGAAGATGGCAAGGATCTGAGAATCTTTCTTACCATATCTGCAATCTCATAGGACTTTCCTAGACTAGCTAAACCATTGGTGATGTCAGTGAATCGACTGAACATCTGGGTGATTGACTCACCTGACTGCATTTGAAATCTCTCATACTGAGTGACAAGAATGTCGATTCTTGTCTCCTTTACTTTATCTGTACCTTCGTATGTAATCCTTAGCTTTTCCCACATTTCCATGGAGGATTTGCAGGCTGAGACTCTGTTGAACTCCTTCTTGCTTAGAGCATAACATAAAATGATCTTGGCTTTGCAGTTCAAGGAGATTTTCTTTCTGTCTACATCTGTCCATTGCTTTCTCATTTGTGACAACCAGGTCACCTTCTTCTACTATCGACCAGATTTGATAGTCGTGGCCTTGTAGAAAATATTCCATTCTGGTCTTCCAATACGGATAATCTTCACCATCAAACAACGGAGGTCTATTGACTGACTGACCTTCGAAGTTGCCTTGGGCTGCCATTGATCTTTGCTCTTCAGATCGTTGGATCTTCTTCTTTGTAGAAGAGACTCGCTCTGATACCACTTGTTGCCCAGCTAGCTAGCCCAGAGGGGGGGGGGGTGAATGGGTTATTAAAAATTTGATCTTTGATGATACCTGTTCACTAAAAGATTACACAACAACTCAAGTGAAGGTTAGAGTTAGAGGAAATGAGATAGCAATCACACAAAATACAACCACAAGACAGAAGGATTTTTATCCTGGTTCGGAACTCCTTTCCACAGGAGACCTACGTCCAGTCCCTGAGCAATACCTCAGGATTTCACTACTCAAGGGTACAGTCCCCCTTAAGGACACACAACACCCAGCTCAGCTGGTCTTCCTTCACACCCGAAGGGAACAACACCCTGGATACCACCAGGTCTTCCTTCACACCAGAAGGGAACAACACCCTGGATACCACCACGTCTTCCTTCACACCAGAAGGGAACAACACCAAGAGAGGTTTGAAAGACAAGCCCCTAGATCAAACTGCAACAAGCGATGATCTGAAGGACCTAGCACTGAGAGCAAAGAATCTAAATCTAGGCTCACTCTCAGAACTACACAAGCTCTCTTCAAATGATCTTTCACTAGCTAGTAGAGAGCAAAAGAGCAAAAGCTAAGAGGAATGAAGTTTTCTGCTCTAAACTTTCTTCAGAAGAATTTGAATGCTTTTCTTGAACGTTGTTTTTCTTCTGTTCTTCTGACTTGTATATATATCTTCAATTTGAAATCTAGACGTTGAAGTGTCCGTTGTCTCTCTTTTGAGTAGTCGTTAGACTGAATGATATCTGGAGTCTTGGAAGCTTCCAGTCAACAGTCTTTTGATCACTTGAGCACGCAAAGAGATGAGATCTTCAGAAATATCCGTTGGCTTCTATTTTGTTTAACGTTGTACCATGAAGCAAGTTCAGAGGTCTGCACAAATGTCAATCTCAAATAGCAGACAGCTAAGCTGTCTCTGATGTCAGTCAACGTCAGTAGCAACAGACATGAGAATAGTAATGCAAAATAGCTTAAGTCTAAAAGACGTAATCAGAGTAGGCACGATAAAGGATGATATGGTCTGCATGCATGCATAGATACGTTCAGATCTCATAAATGCAAAAGCGTCAGGGAGATGTCTACGTGGACTTTGACTAGTCAACGCTTTTAAGATGAATAAGATATCAAGATATGAAATCGATGGCTATATGACTTATGAAATCGTTATGAATAAGTCAGATTGGCCAAGTCGTTATGACATAGAAGAAATCGTTGTGAAACACTCAACAAATCGTTATACGATGCAAATCGTTGTGAACACTTATCAAGTCGTTATGAGCTCTAAAGAAATCGTTATGATAGCTTATGGAATCGTTACGGCGAGCAAGTCGTTGCGAGTTCTAAAGAAATCGTTATGAATACTTATAGAATCGATATGACAAGCAAGTCGTTACGCTTTATAAAGAAATCGTTGCGATGACTTATAGAGTCGTTGTGACAAGCAAGTCATTATGAGTTCTAAAGAAATCGTTGCGATGACTTATAGAGTCGTTGTGACAAGCAAGTCGTTATGAGTTCTAAAGGAATCGTTACGATGACTTATGAAGTCGTTATGAAATGCAAGTCGTTACGAGTTCTAAAGGAATCGTTATGATGACTTATGAAGTCGTTATGACAAGCAAGTCGTTACGAGTTCTAAAGGAATCGTTACGATGACTTATGAAGTCGTTATGAGATGCAAGTCGTTACGAGTTCTAAAGGAATCGTTACGATGACTTATGAAGTCGTTATGACAAGCAGGTCGTTACGAGTTCTAAAGGAATCGTTACGATGACTTATGAAGTCGTTGCGGCATCGACTTGATTGAAACAACATGACTTTTCAGCCAGAAGGGAAATCGTTATGAAGTCTAAAGCAATCGTTATGGTATCGATTTGTTTGCAATTTGGTCAGAAAGGAAATCGATCATAATACTTATAAATTGAGAGTCTTACCTGATTGTCTTGAACTTTCTTTTGCTTTTATTCCTGTCCTCAAAGCTTAAGTAATTCATTAGTACTATTTTGTTAATCATCAAAATTAATATATATAAATAAGTGAAGTAATTTATATATGGGGAAAGTTTGGTCATCAATCGCATCTCTCTGCTTGTTCTTCTTTTTTCTTTTGTTATTTCTCTCCCCCGCCATCTCTTGTCCCATCATAGCATTTGTTTATGCTCTTTGTCTCTTCACATTCCCCATGTGTGATGAGAAGTCATTTAATGTCTCTTTTTTGAATAGTGTTAGGATCACATTTTCTTTACAGATTTTATTATATATATTTTTTTTCTGTGATAGATAAAGATGCAAATAATAATAATAATAATAATAATAATAATAGAAAGAAAGTATATTATGTTGCTTATTTTTAAGATAATTTCCTTTATACATATATTTGCACATAGGTATAACTTATCTAAATAGTTATATTATTATTTTATTGAAGCTAACGTCGCCATCCACTGCCGACCTTATCTTCTTATTCATTCATCCTGCCATCCTTATCCCCCTGCCATCTTTATCTCTTACCCACGCTATCTCTCTCAACCTCACCTTTTCCTGAGATTATATAAGAGAAGGAGGGGGAGTGAAGGATAGGAACGGAAGTAAGAAGAGGAAGCAGAGAGATAGGAGAAGTAGCTGTGTAGGAGTGTGAGCATTAAAAAAAAGGGAAAGGAGAAAAGAAAGAGAGAGAAGAGGAGCAGAAGAAAGAAGGGGGGTTTTAAATAAGAGAGAGAGAGAGAGAGTTTTTGAATATAAAATTTATGTAAAGGTAGGTAGATGATGTGTTGGGCCTATAAGTATGTTATATTATTTTGTTGTCTTATTTCATTTTAATTCGTTCATTTATGTTATTGTGCTGTGCTATTTAACTGCCCACTTTACTTTATGATTATCCGGTTAAATTTTAGTTTGATACTCCAAATCTATTTATTTGAATTCTTTTGCTATTTGATTTTTATTTTATCCATAAGACTCTACCCCAAATTTCTATTCGGCTTCTACACTACAATTTATCTGATTCATAAGTGATTTATTTTTAAGACTCAAATAAGTTTATTTATAAACTGTGAGTATAAATATATCATGGACATTGTCACCCTGAGGATTTTGTAGACCGAAACCCTTATAGGTATCTATTTGGGTAAAGTTAATTTGGGCTCGAGGGCAACGAGTTTTTGTGAAATCCTAATGTATCATCTGACTTGGATGAAGTTAGGTGGGGATCCGTCCTCTGGTATTGCGCATTGCCAAGACTTGGTATCTTTGCCCAGGCACCATGTGAATATATGTGTGTTTTGGGCCAGTGTGGTGTGCGACGCATGTCCAAAAATGGTGCAAGTGAATGTTTAAAAATATAATAATAATAATAATTTTAAATTATCACTACCTAAACTTTAGTTTATGTTGTTTGACTCAATTACTTACTATTAGATTCCTCAATTTCTTCTACTTTATTCCAGATATAATTGTTATAGACGTTAAGTTTAATTATAAAATTATATACATATGTATATATGTATATACGTATATTGTTATTACTGTTTTCCTTAAGGTCCTGATACCTATTGAGTCTTTGACTCATTATTTTTTTTTTTTTTCAGAAAATCCAGAAGGAGGTCCAGAACCAACCCAGGAGGAAGAATAGATTTTCATTTCTACAATGTATTATTTCTTTTTGTATAAAATAGCATGTATCCTGTAAAGAAGAACTGCTCGTGATGGTTGGGATAAAATAAACGTCTGGTAATTTAGAATTTGCAAACTCTCACTATGTGTGTATGCTATGGATCCGTCATTGTAGTCTTCCCAAATTCTTTTTAGAAGATATTAAAGAGAAATTGGGGGCGTTACAAATAGTATATGAGATGGATGAGAAACATGTGACCTTTTCTTTTAATGTATGTGATGTGAATACTTCCTTTTGCTTATTTATATTGCATAAGTACATGGCCCATTCCCCCATACATTTCCTTTTTATTTAAGAGATTTGGGTCTTCTTCCCAACAAGATGTCCTCCTGCTGCTGCGTTTCTTGCTTTTCCTCTTTGAAGGAGTCCCGCCGACTCACCTGAATGTGAGCTTAAGGGCGCTCAAGAGTGGACAAATCGATGTACATTTCTTGCTAGAGCCCCAAAATGAGACTGACATGCCATAAATCTTCTATGGGGGTGCTGTCTTCCCCTTTGCAGTGAGATTCCCCCTTCTTTTGGGTTTTCAAGCTTGAAGGTTGCTTGTCAAATCACTGCAATTCTAAGTCCAAGCACAAATAGTTGGATAATGTAATATCCATGCCCTGTCCAGGACTTGAATGGGATGTAATCAGTCCCAACACCATGAGGATACTGTGTTTCTACCATTTTTCGGGGCAAAAACTATGTGAGTTACCGGATCTTTGTTGAAAGTTTGCTGCCGACTCACCTGGACAGTAAGCTTTCGACGTTTTGAGACCGGTCAGCATGGTATTTTACCCGCCTAAAAGTCTGAAATTGACCGGGCTATACCTCAATCGCTCCCGTGAATTATCTCGCCTTTTCGCCATGAGTTGAGTGACATCCCTTTACAAATGGGTACTGCCAACTCATGCAGGCAGAATTGTTTGTTGCCGACTCATGCTTGCAGAACAATCTGCTGCCGACTCACCTGGAAATGAGACTTCTATGAGACCCTGGGTTAGATAACATGATATCTATGCCCGAGTTCCTAGATTCAAACATTGCGGGATCGCCGGCCGGGTTGTTTTTGGTCTTGGTACTCTTCGGTTCCCTCGTAGGCATGCCCCAGGAATCGGTACCGTATGCCATTCGAGTGACGCCATATGTGGCAAACACCTTATTTTGGTGTCGTCTCCATCGTGGTGGACGAGTACTATGACCTCCCCCTTTGGCTATAAATAAAGGAGAGGTGTTGCCGAATTTTCCTCGCGCCTTTCATGTGATTAGAAGACTTCATAACCACACTGGTTGGGTGATTCAGCAGCATTGCGACAGTCTGCTGACTCACTGATTCAGCAGAATCCTGCCGACTCAGTCACGTTCTGACTTAAGAGTCTGCCGACTCATTAATGTAGCAGGGTTTTTCCGACTCAGTCATGCCCTGACTCAGCAGTCTGCCGATTAATGGTTGCAACAAGATTCTGTCGACTCCTTGACTCAGCAGTCTGCCGACTCAGCTTAATTCCGCCGACTCAGCAATCTGCCAACTCAATAGCATAAGTATAACTATCATGTTTCAAATGAAACCAAGAGAATATAATCGGCTTTAATAGGGATGTCAATGGGCCGGGCTTGGACCGGGCCTTGCTAGGCCCGGCCCAGGCCCGGGGGTAGTGTAGTACTCCGGAAAATCCATTAATTAAAAATTATAGATAAATATAAATTTTATCTATAATAAATTCAATTAGTTAAAACAGTACGCATCATTATTGCATGCGTATAAACCCCTATAAAAATTTCGTAAAAATAGTAGTTGTACTTTAAATAATGTTCTCTAATGACCCATCATGAAATTTGGGCATAGAAAAATCATTTGGACTTAGTTTAACAAATTATGCGACTTATTAGAGTAATTAAGAAATAAGTCAGAGAACCCATTATTTATGAGCCAAAGTGGATTATAAATTAAAATAAACATGTGGGTAGACTTTAAATAATATGGGATGATAGCCCATTATGATATTTGGACCAATGGACAATCTTGGCCCATGAATAAATTCTCTAATAAAAGGATAATTAAAAATCCAATAAGTAAAGTAAGAACGTGTGATGTACAATTTAGCTCACACGAGTTATTGGGCCAAGAGTAAGAGCCCAAATGAAGAAGATTAGAAATACTGGCATAAATAGTATTGAATTGAATTAAGAATTTGAAATTTCTTGAATAAGTGTGATAAATAGACTTAATTAGAATAAATGGAGAATAAATAGAAATTGAATGAAATAAAAGAAATTTAATGAATAACTCATTAAGCTAAATTAGTAGTGGGTTAAATAAATGGTCCAAACCAAATAAATTGGGCCCAATAGGATGAAGCCAATCATGGGAGGAGATGTAATTAAGTGAAATTCGTATCTAATTAATTAGTAAATAGTAAAAGGCTAAGATAAACACTAAATAAGTCATGTTTATCTCAAATAAGAGTCTCTAACCCATCCTAACCCCATTGGCCACGAAATTAGGCCTCTCCCTTACCCAATTATATAGATATAGCAAGAAAAATAGGTGATAATTATGGAAATTCGTAATTAAATGAGGAGGAAAGAGTTTTAGGTGATTTATAACTCTACAAGCCATCAAAACACCCCCCATTTGACCCTAGCACCCCACAATTTCGTGCTAAGACTTTTGGAGACGAAGAGGAGAAGATCTGGACCAAGGAGCAAGGAAGGAGAAGGCTTGGAGCAAGAAGGGTTTTCATAATTTCGTCATCCAAACTAGGGTTTTCTTACTTCACGAAAAAGGTAGGCAATCTCTCAAGTAAAAATCGTGTAAAAATTATTCTAGGTAGCCTTCATGTACTTCTTCAAAAGCCCTATGGTTTTGTTGTATTCTGTTCATCCATTTGAGCGAATTTAATTCATGTAACCATGTTGTTACCATGAACCTGAAATCTCATGTTTTCTCTAATTCCCTGTTCATACTTGTTCCCATGCTATGAGAAAATTCTCATTGATACTACAGTGTAACAACTTTCAAACGCCCCTAGTTTTGTTCTATTTTGATCTTCCATGAGGGAGAATTAATTGTTTGAATCTCTGTCAGATACATGCACCCGACCCTTCATGTTTGCTTGTGAACCCCATTTATACTCGATTTCAGATCATGATAAAATTATCATAAATACTACATCTTGTTGGCTTTTGAACGCCCTTGGTTTCGGAATTTTTCATCATGTATCCATCTCTAATTAATTTGTTGAACCTTGACTGCGCCTAGTTAGGTCATCGAAATGTAACTTGATCACAGCATGTTTAAAGCTTGTCTATTTTCAAATTAATCATGCATGTTGATAGACCTATATGTCTACTTTCGTTTAAAACTGGTTTCATGCTTTTTGGACTTCTATACGATTTAATATCGAATTTTGAATAGCTATGTGTCAGGCAGACCCACTTGGAAAAAAGGGCAAAACCCTCTTTTCTGGGCTCGGGCCACCTCTTGAGGTCGCGACGGCGCGATATGCCGCGATCTCAGAGGGTCGCGTCACCAGGACCCGTCGTGATCTAATCGCGACAGGTCGACTGACCGCGACCTTCCCCCGGATCACCCCAGCGCCCGGTTCAACAGAACGCGGTTGGACACCGCACCGCGACACGATACGACGCGAAAGCATGTCGCGACCTGCCTTATCGCGACCCTCCGCTATGTCGCGACAGGACCTTATCGCGACCCACCTCGATGTCACGACCTGAACGCGACCTTACCCTACGTCGCGACATTAACAGAACAAGCCCAACCCTGATTCACTTATATAAACTTGCTAATTGCTCCATTTAATCCCTGCTAAACCCAGATCATGCATTTTAAGAACAATAACGACCTGTTAATGAATATTGAGTAATATTCACATGCTTTTAATCAAATAAAAGATGTGTGCACAATCCATCTTGTTCTCGTGATTATCTTACACATGCACACACTATACATGAATGATTGCCATGAACCTTGTTAAATTGCTCAATAATATATCTGGTAATTGAGTTAACTATTTACTTAAAATCATATTTGTTTTAATGGACTTGTCTTCGTTTTAATCGCGTGATTCGTACACCGTTACCGCTTCCCTCGGCCTTCGAGCACTCGAGGCACGACATACCCGTTTTCTACACACTTTCTCTTGACTTGGACCACCTCTCCATCGGGAATACTCTCGACTAGACCAGGGACTCCTTGTCAAGGCCTCCGTAAGTCTTCTTGGCTTTGGCGCACGTCCATTGCCGACGAGCTGGTTGTACCTTAAATCCCGTTACACTCTTAGGGATCAGTACGATCCAAACAGCCTTAGTAAGTTCTCTCTTATCTTGTGATCACGCCGGACCATCTAGCCAGTGTTCATAGCACGGCTAATGGGCGGATGAGACTTCTACCAGACTGCCGGTACCCGACCTGGTGCTGTGCAACCGTTACTATCGTGGTTTATCGTTGTTTTACGATTATACCCCATCTCATCTACTATCCTTATACTCTCATCTATTTACGTTCACTCTACTATCTTGTATATTCATCTAGTACTCTCTTGAGACTCTTGAGCTATTGTGGCTCTCATTGCGTGTACTATACATGGCTGTCTAGCGCCATAATATGGGTCCAGTGACCCTACTGACTCGAATGCATAATTGTGCAGGGCACGGAGAGTGTCCGAGGGGCTCCAATCTAGTCCTGGGGGCAGAGAGCCACCCGAAAATACCTGCAGGGGCTATGACGGTGTTCTGCATTACACGGTTCTGACTATCTCGACATTGGCTAGACACCTAACTATTATACTATTAGTATGAGCAGTTCAGACGTACTGTACCATTTCGGTGCTATTATTGTGCTAGCACTGACTGTTATAACATTAGTCTGAGGAGTTAAGACGTAATGTACTATTGTTAAACGGCTATTGTCCCAAAGTGACTATTGTCATACTCGACTAGTGCACCGTTGTGCAACCATACACGTTATCTCATTACATGTTATCTCTTTACACGCTATCTCTTTACATGCAATCTCGTTACATGCTATCTTGATATACATGCTATCTTGATATACAAGCTATCTCGTTACACGCCACCTTGATACAAGCTATCCTATTACATATCATTTTGATACACGCTATCTTGTTATATGGTCTTTTCTCTATCATTCTAATTTTGCAATATTCTTGTGAAGTGTATTATCGTTCACATGTTATCGCATGCTATCATTCTAGTATGCCATCAATCTCTTATCATGTACTATTTCTCTCTTGACTATACTTGATCGTTCTCTCTAGTTAACCTGCGTTACAAGACATTAATCACTTAAAGCATGCTTGTTTACACGATATATAAGTCCTACTGAGCGTTATCGCTCACCCTTCGTTATTTGTTATTGTGTTTTCAGGTAAGTCAAGTGATGACCTTACACACAACAATGGGATTGGACTGGAGTGATGAGCGTCTTGAAGTCATAGCGATGGAATGTTCTTAGTACCTTAGAGTCTAGTTAGATATTTGCTTTAGATTTCTTTTCCAATGTAATAATGTCATTGAGCCCTATGTTTTGGCTCTGAATTAGTGGTTGTAATAGTTTAGATGAATTATCAATAAAATGATGAGTTTTATTGCAATTATTGATCATTAGTTGCTCTGATATTTGCGAATATATGCGTAATTACATTACCATACATGTTGTTCATGCCTCCCCGATTTATTTCGCTGCTAAATTGGCGGGGCATGACAGTTGGTATCAGAGCCTAGGATGTCCTTATCAGGATATTTAAGTCTAGGATGTTCTAGGTGAACTGCCCTGACATGTGTCTAAGTCAACTACCATACCTATGTGAGGATTGGGTAGAACCATGGTTAAGATCTGAATATATTTATCTATATATATGTATCAACTAAATATTTCTTTAGCATCCTAATGCCAGCCTTATTCTTGAAGGAACTCTTAAATGGATGCCAAACATACGTCACTGCAAGACGAAATAGAGTTAACTCAAGAGCTAGCTCGGGCATGTCGGAAAGCCGTCCAACTGATGGAAGGAGCCTTAAGGACGACCAAGAAAATTATAAAAGTGACCAAAAAGAACAAGAAGGGAAGACACCAACAGGGAAACAAGACAAACACACGGAAGGAACGTAGCATGAACTTTTACAAGCCCATCTGCCGCCATTGTAGTAAGCCGGGACATAAGGCAAAGGAGTGCTGGAGAAGAGTCGGTGCATGTTTACGTTGTGGTAGTTTGGAGCATCGGATGCAAGACTGCTCTCTCCTAAAGGAACCATCCACTAACACTGAAGATCTCAACTCTATGACCAAAGAGAACCAGCCAAACGGTATACAACTAGCTCCTATTCAAAAAGGGCGATGCGAACACTGCAATAGGATAGGCCACATATTGGAGGAATGCTGGAGGAAGCAAGGAAAATGCTTACGTTGTGGCAGCCCAGACCACAAGATTAGAGGCTGTCCACAATTAAAGAATCAATGTCAGGAAGAATCAAAACAACCAGCCATACTGGAAGCTGTGGTGCAACTCCTCCAAATCATGAAGTGGGCATCGTGGAAGGTAACCCTGAACTTATGATGATTAATACATTTTAAGCATGGAGAGATAATTCATATTTAATCGAAGGAGACGTGGAATTTGGGGACCAAATTCTTTTTAAGTGGGGGAGGATGTAGTACCCCGGAAAATCCATTAATTAAAAATTATAGATAAATAGAAATTTTATCTATTAATAAATTCAATTAGTTAAAACAATACGCATCATTATTGCCTGCGTATAAACCCCTATAAAAATTTCGTAAAAATAGTAGTTATACTTTAAATAATGTTCTCTAATGACCCATCATGAAATTTGGGCATAGAAAAATCATTTGGACTTAGTTTAACAAATTATGCAACTTATTAGAGTAATTAAGAAATAAGTCAGAGAACCTATTATTTTATGAGCCAAAGTAGATTATAAATTAAAATAAACATGTGGGTAGACTTTAAATAATATGAGATGATAGTCCATTATGATATTTGGACCAATGGACAATCTTGGCCCATGAATAAATTCTCTAATAAAAGGATAATTAAAAATCCAATAAGTAAAGTAAGAACGTGGGATGTACAATTTAGCTCACACGAGTTATTGGGCCAAGAGTAAGAGCCCAAATGAAGAATATTAGAAATACTGGCATAAATAGTATTGAATTGAATTAAGAATTTGAAATTCTTGAATAAGTGTGATAAATAGACTTAATTAGAATAAATGGAGAATAAATAGAAATTGAATGAAATAAAAGAAATTTAATGAATAACCATTAAGCTAAATTAGTAGTGGGTTAAATAAATGGTCCAAACCAAATAATTGGGCACAATAGGATGAAGCCCATCTTGGAGGAGATGTAATTAAGTGAAATTCGTATCTAATTAATTAGTAAATAGTAAAAGGCTAAGATAAACACTAAATAAGTCATGTTTATCTCAAATAAGAGTCCCTAACCCATCCTAACTCCATTGGCCACGAAATTAGGCCTCTCCCTTACCCAATTAGATAGATATAGCAAGAAAAATAGGTGATAATTATGAAAATTCGTAATTAAATGAGGAGGAAAGAGTTTTAGGTGATTTAGAACTCTACAAGCCATCAAAACACCCCCCATTTGACCCTAGCACCCCACAATTTCATGCTAAGACTTTTGGAGACGAAGAGGAGAAGATCTGGACCAAGGAGCAAGGAAGGAGAAGGTTTGAAGCAAGAAGGGTTTTCATAATTTCGTCATCCAAACTAGGGTTTTCTTACTTCACGAAAAAGGTAGGCAATCTCTCAAGTAAAAATCGTGTAAAAATTATCCTAGGTAGCCTTCATGTACCTCTTCAAAAGCCCTATAGTTTCGTTGTATTCTGTTCATCCATTTGGGCGAATTTAATTCATGAAGCCCTGTTGTTACCATGAACCTAAAATCTCATGTTTTCTCTAATTCCCTGTTCATACTTGTTCCCATGCTATGAGAAAATTCTCATTGATACTACAGTGCAACAGATTTCAAACGCCCCTAGTTTCGTTCTATTTCGATCTCCCATGAGGGAGAATTAATTCTTTGAATCTCTGTCAGATACATGCATCCGACCCTTCATGTTTGCTTGTGAACCCCATTTATACTCGATTTCAGATCATGATAAAATTATCATAAATACTACATCTTGTTGGGTTTTGAACGCCCTTGGTTTCGGAATTTTTCATCATGTATCCATCTCTAATTAATCGTTGAACCTTGACTGCGCCTAGTTAGGTCATCGAAATGTAACTTGATCACAGCATGTTTAAAGCTTGTCTATTTTCAAATTAATTATGCATGTTGATAGACCTATATGTCTACTTTCGTTTAAAACTGGTTTCATGCTTTTTGGACTTCTATACGATTTAATATCAAATTTTGAATAGCTATGTGTCAGGCAGACCCACCTGGAAAAAAAGGGCAAAACCCTCTTTTCTGGGCTCGGGCTACCTCTTGAGGTCGCGACGGCGCGATACGCCGCGATCTCAGAGGGTCGCGTCACCAGGACCGTCGCGATCTGATCGCGACAGGTCGACTGACCGCGACCTTCCCCCGGATCACCCCAGCGCCCGGTTCAGCAGAACGCGTCCGGACACCGCACCGCGACACGATACGACGCGAAAGCATGTCGCGACCTGCCTTATCGCGACCCTCGCTGTGTCGCGACAGGACCTTATCGCCACCCGCCTCCATGTCGCGACCTGAACGCGACCTTACCCTACGTCGCGACATTAACAGAACAAGCCCAACCCTGATTCACTTATATAAACTTGCTAGTTGCTCCATTTAATCCCTGTTAAACCCAGATCATGCATTTTAAGAACAGTAACAACTGTTAATGAATATTGAGTAATATTCACATGCTTTTAATCAAATAAAAGATGTGTGCACAATCCATCTTGTTCTCGTGATTATCTTACACATGCACACACTATACATGAATGATTGCCATGAAACCTTGTTAAATTGCTCAATAATATATCTGGTAATGAGTTAACTATTTACTTAAAATCATATTTGTTTTAATAGACTTGTCTTCGTTTTAATCGCGTGATTCGTACACCATTACCGCTTCCCTCGGCCTTCGAGCACTCGAGGCACGACGGACCCGTTTTCTACACACTTTCTCTTGACTTGGACCACCTCTCTATCGGGAATACTCTCGACTGGACCAGGGATTCCTTGTCAAGGCCTCCGTAAGTCTTCTTGGCTTTGGCGCACGTCCATTGCCGACGAGCTGGTTGTACCTTTAAATCCCGTTACACTCTTAGGGATCAGTACGATCCAAACGGCCTTAGTAATTTCTCTCTTATCTTGTGATCACGCCGGACCATCTAGCCAGTGTTCATAGCACGGCTAATGGGCGGATGTGACTTCTACCAGACTGCTGGTACCCGACCTGGTGTTGTGCAACCGTTACTATCGTGATTTATCGTTGTTTTACGATTATACCCCTATCTCATCTACTATCCTTGTACTCTCATCTATTCACGTTCACTCTACTATCTTGTATATTCATCTAGTACTCTCTTGAGACTCTTGAGCTGTTGTGGCTCCATTGCGTGTACTATACATGACTGTCTAGCGCCATAATATGGGTCCAGTGACCCTACTGACTCGAATGCATAATTGTGCAGGGCACGGAGAGTGTCCTAGGGGCTCCAATCTAGTCCTGGGGGCAGAGAGCCACCCGAAAATACCTGCATGGGCTATTGACGGTGTTCTGCATTGCACCGGTTCTGACTATCTCGACATTGGCTAGACACCTAACTGTTATACTATTAGTCTGAGGAGTTCAGACGTACTGTACCATTTCGGTGCTATTATTGTGCTAGCACTGACTGTTATAACATTAGTCTGAGGAGTTCAGACGTAATGTACTATCGTTAAACGGCTACTGTCCCAAAGTGACTATTGCCATACTCGACTAGTGCACCGTTGTGCAAACATACACGTTATCTCATTACATGTTATATCTTTACACGCTATCTCTTTACATGCAATCTCGTTACATGCTATCTTGATATACAAGCTATCTCGTTACACGCCATCTTGATACAAGCTATCCTATTACATATCATTTTGATACACGCTATCTTGTTATATGGTCTTTTCTCTATCATTCTAATTTTGTAATATTTTTGTGAAGTGTATTATCGTTCACATGTTATCGCATGCTATCATTCTAGTATGCCATCAATCTCTTATCATGTACTATTTCTCTCTTGACTATACTTGATCGTTCTCTCTAGTTAACCTGCGTTACAAGACATTAATCACTTAAAGCATGCTTGTTTACACGAGATATTAAGTCCTACTGAGCGTTACGCTCACCCTTCGTTATTTGTTATTGTATTTTCAGGTAAGTCAAGTGATGACCTTACACACAACAACGGGATTGGACTGGAGTGATGAGCGTCCTGAAGTCATAGCGATGGAATGTTCTTAGTACCTTAGAGTCTAGTTAGATATTTGCTTTAGATTTCTTTTCCAATGTAATAATGTCATTGAGCCCTATGTTCTGGCTCTGAATTAGTGGTTGTAATAGTTTAAATGATTATCAATAAAATGATGAGTTTTATTACAATTATTGATCATTAGTTGCTCTGATATTTGCGAATGTATGCGCAATTACATTACCATACACGTTGTTCATGCCTCCCCAATTTATTCCGCTGCTAAATTGGCGGGGCATGACAGGTAGGCCCGGTATGGGTGGCCCGGCCCGACCCAGGAAAAGCTCGGTTAAGCCCCGCCCGGCCCGAAAAAAATAAGAAAAATAGTATTTTTATTCATAGAATATATAATTTTAATATATCTAATATAATATATCTATAAAAAATAATATATATTTTACTTATATCTATATTAACATTTAACTTATAAAAGATTATATTTTTAGTAGATTTATGGTAGAAAAATACAATAATTCTCATTCTAGTATCTACATATAAATTTTATATTAATATAAATTATATTTATATTTTTCGGGCCGGGCCTCACAAAGCCCAAACCGATCCTATTCTTTTCCGGGCCGGGCCAAAAAATTTTAACGGGTTCATTTTTCCGGCCCAAGCCCGGTTAAAATCGGGCGGGCTTCCGGGCCGGTCCGGCCCAATTGACACCCCTAGGCTTTAATTGACAACATCAAATGAATAGATGAATAAAAGACCTCACAATTTGTGCATGAAGATAATGATAACCACAATGAGTCAAGAGCCATTAAATAGACATCTTTCTTGTTTCCATTTTTGATTCCCTTCAGCATGCACTTCGCACCTTTATCGGATGTTTCCGTTTTAGATTATGAGACTTTCTAATATGATGATCAATCAAGGGTCTTCTCTCTCAGAAAGATGTAATTAATGTCGTTGCGCTTAGGCAACAACAGGATCTTGGTCCCGACCCGATCTCCACTTTCGTTTGACGAAGTCAAATGATGCGCAAATATACATAAAGTCCTTCGACTCTCGGAGGCAGAACATGTTGTCATTTCGGTGACTGGCACGCTTGCGCTATGCGATAGCCGATCATCTCTCATCCACATCGCTCGAGTAGCATTCGTCGACGGGACTTAAATATGTAATATGCATCCATGAGAACATGATAAATAAAATTTTAAAAAGATAATTCGTGATGGATTATCCAAAATAAATCCATTTCCACATTGAGTCTCATGTTATCGAGTATCATGTTATATCTAAAAATCAAGTTTCGTGTTTATTTGATGATAATTGAGTCTCATTGAGAATCAAGTCTTATTGATAATCGAATCTTGTTAAAAATCTAATCTTATTAAAAATCAAGTCTTAACCCTTTTAAAGAATCGAGTATCACGAAATCGACTCTTTCATGAATCGACTCATCTACAGAATTGACTCTCTAAAATAATCGATCTCTCACCGAATTAACTCATTATTTACATAATCGACTCTCTTATTTATGAAATCGACTTTTAGACTTAAATTATGTAGTACCCCGGAAAATCCACTAATTTAAAATTATGGATAATTAAAAATTATCAATTAATAATTTTAACCAGTTAAAAAGGTACGCATTATTATCACATGTGTATAAACCCATATAAGAATTCCGTAAAAATAATAATTATACTTAAATAATATTATCTAATGATCCATCATTAAATTTAGGCATAGAAAAATTATTTAGTCCAAGTTTAAGAATTTATGCGACTTATTATCGTAATTAAGGAATAAGTCGGAGAACTCATTATTTTATGAGCTAAAGTAGTTTATAAATTAAAATAAATGTATGAGTGAACTTTAACTAATATGGGATGATGATCCATTATGATATTTGGACCAATGGACAATCTTGGCCCATGAATAAATCCCTAATAAAAAGATAATTAAAAAACTCATTAAGCAAAGTAAGAATATGGGTTGTACAATTTGGCTCATATGGGTTATTGGGCCAAGAGTAATTAAAAGCCCAAATGATGAAGATTAGAAATATTGTATAAATATTATTAAATTAAATAAAATATGAAATTACTTGAATAAGTGTGATAAATAGATTTACATAAGGATAAAGGGTGAATAATTGGAATTAAATCAATACCCATTAAGTCAAATTAGTAATGGGTTGGGTTAATGGACCTAACAGGATTGTTGGGCCTAGGGGTGTCAACTGGGCAGGGACGGCCCGAGGCCGGTGGCCCAGCCCGGTCTAACACGGGTTGGACCATATTTTTTATCTTTTTTTTTAAATTGAGCCCGGGCCCGGCCGACCCGACCCGTCTAAGACTGGGCTGATTTCGGGGCTTCAGCCGGCCCGGCCCGGGCGGCCCACCGGCTCGGTTTTCAGCACCCCGCTCCCTCGCCATGTCTGCGTCACCCCTCTTCGCTGCTGCATTTGATGCCATTGCACTGCCTGTGCTGCTGCACCTGCGCAGCGCACCTGCTGCCTGCTGCAGCTGCCGCCCACTGTTTGCACACCTGCTGCTGCAGCTGTCGATACTGCGCACCTGCTCTGCAGTTGCAGCCACCTGCCGCTTGCTGCACCTGCGGCGCCGCTGCTATGCGCACGTGTTTTGTCGCCGCTGCTGTGCTGCGGCGAACCCCGAGCCTCGCTCCCCAGTCCCCGTGCCTTCGCCCCCCGCAGCTGCCCTGCGCCTCAATCCCCGCGCCCCCGAGCCTCGCTCCCCGCGCCCCGAGCTCGCTCCCCGTGCCTTCGCCCCGCCTCGCTCCCCACGCCTTCGCCCCCCGCGCTGCCCCGCGCCTCACTCCCCCCGCCCCCCGCCTCACTCCCGGCCCCGACACTTTGGCACGCCGCTCGCCCCGCGCCCACGCACAGCTCCCCCCAGGCCGGGCCTGACCGGGCCTGGGCCGGGCCTTAAAACTCACCCCGGGCTGGGCCTATTTCTTAAAATCGGACTTTCCTCTGGGCCTGGGCCTATTATCTAGAATCGGGCTAGGCCTGGGCCAGACCAGGCCCGGTCCACGCCCGCCATTGGACACCCCTAGTTGGCCCAAATAGGAAGAGCCCATCATGAGATGGGAGTTAATTAAGTGAAATTTGGATTAAATATAGTAATAATTAGAAAAAGGTTAAGATAAATACTAAATGACATATATAAATCCCTAAAATGAGTCCTAGACTTACCCTAACTTATTACCCACGAAATTAGATCTCTCCCCAAGCCAATTAGTGGATAATGCTAGAATAGGGGGAGATAAATGGGGAATTTGGAGTTAATTAAAATAAATAAATAATAAGGGTAAGATAATAATAAAAAAGGGGTTATAATATCTTAAAAAGAGTCCTAATCCTATCCTAAACCATTACTCACGAAATTGGACCTCTCCTCTATCATATTAGGTGGGATAATGCTAGGAAATAAGGAGATAATTAGAAATGTTAAGTTGAATGGAGGTGAAGAGTTTGGACAAATAGGACTCTTAAACCAAGCCATACACACCCCAATTCGGACCTATCACCCCATAGATCGTTGTTGGAGCTCTAGGGGACGAAGAGAGGAGTTGAGGACGAGAGGAGCAAGAAGGAAGGAGCTTGGAGCAAGAGATTTCATCCTCTACCTCGTCTTCAAGCCCTAGGATTTTCTTAAACGTGTGAAAGGTTGGCAATCTCTTAAGCCAAATCCATGTAAAATTACCTTAGAAGACTTCATGTTCCCGAGCAAAAGCCTTTTGTTTCGCTCCATTTCGATCTCCCATGAGGGAGAATTAATTCTTTGAATCCATGTCAGTTCCATGTTCCCGACCCTTCATGTTTACTCTTAACCTCGAGCATACATGACCCAAACATGAGAAAATTCTCATAAATACTACATCTGTTATCTTTCAAACGCCCCTAGTTTGCCCAATTTTTATCATGTATTCATCTCTAATTAATTCATTGAACCCTGTTTTGCACATGTTTAGGTCACTAAAATGTCACTTAATCAAAGCATGCCTAAACCTTGGCTATTGTTTAAATTAATCGTGCATGTTAATAGATCTATGTGTCTACTTTCGTTTAAAACTTGTTTCGTGATTTTTGGATTACCGTGCGATTTTATATAGAATTTAGAATGACCATGTGTCAAAAGTGATTCGCCCTGAAAAAAAGGGGAAAGGGCTAGACCCTACCTATATCGCGTCGGCGGACCCGCCGCGATATCAGCGGGGTCGCGCCGGCTGTCGCGTCGCGTCAAGAACGCGGCGGCGTAAGTCGTCACGATTTCCACCCCTAGACCGGGCCAGACCGGCCGATCCACATGACACGCCAGGCCGCCCCGTCGCGATCTGAATCGCGACGGGCTCTCCCTGCCGCGATTTCGATTTTCGGCCAGAACTTGATATTTGCAGTTATACCCTGTCTATTTACTATATAACCCTTATTTAAGCTAATTCATACACTATTAATCCTATCTTTACCTGAATGTTATTAATTAACATAATTAAATAAGTATTAGTAATTAAAATCTGTGAGCACGACTTATCATATTCTCAAGATTTCTTTACACTTGCACACACATAATATTATTAATTGCCATTCGACCCTAATAAACTATTCAATAGTATATCTGGTAAATTAGTGAAATAAATGACTAAATTTCTCTATTTAATTAATCACATTTTGTCTTTGTTTTATTGTGTGTTTTTGAATACCGTTATCGTTTTCCCTCGGCTTCGAACACTCGAGGCACGACGGACCAGTTTTCTATACATTTTCTCTTGACTTGGACCACCTCTCTATCGGAAATACTCTTGACTGGGCCAGGGATTCTGTAGCAACCTTGATTTTTAAAATCAAGAAAAATAAAAATTTTATTTAAATTAAATGAGATAAATTGATTTAATTGAATAAATGAAGAATAAATAGAAATTGAATGAAATAAAAGGAATTTAATGAATAACCCATTAAGCTAAATTAGTAGTGGGTTAAACAAATGGTCCAAACCAAATAGATTGGGCCCAATAGGATGAAGCCCATCTTGGGAGGAGATGTAATTAAGTGAATTTCGTATCTAATTATTAGAAAATAGTAAAAGGCTAAGATAACACTAAATAAGTCATGTTTATCTCAAATAAGAGTCCCTAACCCATCCTAACCCCATGGGCCACGAAATTAGGCCTCTCCCTTACCCAATTAGATAGATAATAGCAAGAAAAAATAGGTGATAATTATGGAAATTCGTAATTAGTGAGGAGGAAAGAGTTTTAGTTGATTTAGAACTCTACAAGCCATCAAAACACCCCACATTCGACCCTAGCACCCCACAATCGTTGCTGGAAGGTCTGGAGACGAGGAGGAGGCGATCTAGAGGAAGAACTTGGAGGAGAAGAGGCTAGAGCTTGGCTTTCTTCTTCATATTTTCGTCATCCAACTAGGGTTTCTTACTCCATGAAAAAGGTAGGCAATCTCTCAAGCAAAAAACGTGTAAAAATTATCCTAGGTAGCCTTCATGTACCTCTTCAAAAGCCCTATGGTCTCGTTCCATTTCGCTCATCCATTTGGCGAACTTATTGCTGAATCCCTACTATTACCATGAACCCGAAATCTCATGTTTTCTCTAATCCCTCGCACGTACTTATTCCCATGCTATGAGAAAATTCTCATTGATACTATAATGCAATAGCTTTCAAATGCCCCTGGTTTCGTTCTATTTCGATCTCCCATGAGGGAGAATTAATTCTTTAAATCCCTGTCAGATCCATGCACCCAACCCTTCTTGTTTGTTTGTGAACCTCGTTCATGCATGACTTCATACCATGATAAAATTATCATAAATACTACATCTTGTTAGCTTTTGAACGCCCCTAGTTTCGAAATTTTTCATTATGTATTCATCTCAAATTAATTCGTTGAACCCTGACTGCACATGTTAGGTTACCGAAAAGTAACCTGATCAAATCATGCCCAAACCTTGTTTATTTTCAAATTAATCGTGCATGTTGATAGATCTATATGTCTACTTTCGTTTAAAACTGGTTTTTGTGCTTTTTGGATCACCGTGCTAATTTATATAGAATTTAGAACATCCATGTATCAAAGAGGATTCGCCCTGGGAAAAAGGGGAAAAAGGGCAATCCCACCTGGTATCGCGTCGGCGCGATCCGCCGCGATATCAGTGGGGTCGCGCCGGCTGAAGGCGTCGCGTCAAGAACGCGGCGGCATAAGCCACGCGATTCACTCCGGACCAGGCCAGGCCGGCCAGTCCACCTGTCGGCCCGACCACCCCGTCGCGATTTGAATCGCGACGGTAAGTCGCCGCGTTCTCAAGATTCTGACCAGAATTGAAAAATTGTGATATGCCCTGTTGTTTAAGCTTTATACCCCTTAATTAGCCATGATTAACCCATGTTATAGTTAATTCGACTTGGTACGTAATAAATGACATTAACGATATAAATTTAATTATTAAATGACATTTGCACGACTTGTCATATCCTCAAGATTTCTTTACACTACACACACATAACATTATTAAATGTCATTTCACCCTGATAAATTATGCAATAATATATTCGGTAATTTAGCGAAATAAATGACTAAATTACCTTATTTTCTTAAATATAATTGTTTCGTTTTACGCATATTTTAAATACCGTTATCGTTTCCCTCGGCTTTGAGCACTCGAGGCACGACAGACCCGTTTTCTACACACTTTCTCTTGACTTGGACCACCTCTCCATCGGAATACTCTCGACTGGGCAGGGACTCCTTGTCAAGACCTCCGTAAGTCTTCTTGGCTTTGGCGCACGTCCTTAGTCAATGAGCTGGTTGTACCCCAAATCCCGATACACATTAGGGATCAGTACGATCCATGCCTTAGTGTTTTTCCTTCTCGTCTCGGGATCACTCCGAACAATTGGTCGTGTTCACAACACGACTAAGTGGGTGGTTGTGACTTCTACCAAATTGTCGGCACCCGACCTGGTGCTGTGCAACCGTTACTATCAGAATTTCACGTGTTTTACGGAATCATCCCTATCTCACATGTTCTCTATGTTCTCTCATCTGTTCACGTTCACTCTACTCTCTCATCTATCTCGTCTACTACTCTCTTATCCCTTCTTGGTACTCTATTGGCCATTCGTGTGATTGTCTAAGATAAAAGAAATGACTAATGCCAGCGCAATAGGGCCCGATCAGGTCCTGGGAGGAGCGCTCGAAAAGTGCCAGTGCCCATGGGAGTTAAAATGATCAAGGATGTGTTACGACATGCATCCAGTGCCAGCATACTATCAAATTAATCTGTGACAATCAAAGTACTATCTCTACAAGTGCAAGCGTGATCGTTACTAGTGCACCGTTGTGCAATTTACATGTTATAACGTTACATGGCCATTCTATTATCGTTCTCGTTGTACTATTTTCCATGTGCGAGTTGCTATTGTTCTCTCGTTATCGTGACATGCTCTACATGACTTTACTCTCTAGTTAACCTGCCTTTAAGACATTAACTATTTAAAGCATGCTTGTGTTCATGAGATATTAAGTCCTACTGGGCGTTATTCGCTCATCGTGCGTGTTTATTTAATGTGTTCAGGTGAGTCGGATGGAGACGACCACACTTACGAGGACGGGATTGAGGGAGATGCTCAGGAGTGACCATTTCAGCCACCAGTGCTATCTAGTAGTAGTTAGTATAGTTATGAGTTAGTGAGTCAGTCAGTCATTATGTAATAGTTTGATTTTGAATAAAGTACTCTGGGCCCTAGTTTTGGCTCTGATACGTGATGTATTAGTTAGTTTATGAAGATGATGGGTTATTAGTGATTGTAATGATGACTGGTGGATTATTAATAGAAATGAATTTATTGATGTTATTCCATTCTGGCAATGGTTTGTCATTTATTTCTCGCTCTGTACTATTTAATAACTGTAATCCCGCTTCGATATTCCGCGTCAGGGCGTTACAGATTCCTTGTCAAGGCCTCCGTAAGTCTTCTTAGCTTTGGCGCACGTCCATTGTCGATGAGCTGGTTGTACCCTAAAACCCTTTACACCCTTAGGGATCAGTACGATCCTAGCCTTAGTGTGATCTCCCCTTATCTAGTGATCACGCCGGACCATCTAGTCTGTGTACACAACACAGTTAGTGGGCGGTGGTGACTTCTACTAGACTGCCGACCCACTAGGGTGTGTCGTGCAACTGTGACTATCGTTGTTTCTCGTGTTTTTACGATATTGTCCCTATCTCATCAACTATCTATATCCTCTCATCTGTTCACGTTCTCTCTACACTTTCTTCTATCTTGTCTAGTACTCTCATCTATTTCTTGGTACTCTATTTGGCCATACAATGATTGTCTAAATTAACCAACAAGTACTATATGCCAGTGCAATAGGGCCCGATCAGGTCCTGGGAGGGGCGCCCGAAAAGTGCCAGTCTCCATGGGAGTTAAAATGATCAGGATGTGTACGGCATGCATCCAGCGCCATTTAATAACAATCACAATTTAATTATGACAATCAATATATCAATCTCTATGCTATCGTTCTCTGGGTTGACAAGATACTCGACCAGAGGTGATATCTCTACTAGTGCACCGTGGTGCAACCATATACACTATTTCGTTACATGGCCAATCATTTATCATACTAGTTTGCAATATCTCTGTTGGAAGTTTTATCATTCTTTTGCCATCATATTCTATTACTCTCTGGTTATTTTGATCGTTCACTTAGCTATCATGCCTTATAAGACATTAATTATTTAAAGCAAGCTTGTTTACATGATATATAAGTCCTACTAAGCGTTGTCGCTCACCCTGCACTATTGTTGTATGTGTTTCAGGTAAGTCAGGTGATGACCCTACGCATACCAATGAGAATGGACTGGAGTGATGAGCGCCAGGAGTCATAGCGACGGAGTGTCAGTAGTATCTTAATTAGAGTATAATTAGATATTTGCTTAATTCCCTTTTCAGTTGTTATGATGTTAATGAGCCCTATGTTTTGGCTCAGAATTAGTGGATGTAATAGTTTAGATGAATTATCAATAAAATAAAGAGTTTATTACAATTATTGTTTATTTAGATGCTATGATATTTACGAATGTATGCGCAATCTATGTTACCATACACGTTGTTCATGCCTCCCCGATTTATTCCTCTGCTAAATTGGCGGAGCATGACAAATTAACTCTCAAACTCATTTTAGAATCAACTCTCAGACTCATGTTAGACATGTTAGAATCGACTCTATCCTATTTTTAAGCTATTAAACCTTACAACTTTTATCAATTTCCACTTATTATTCTGGATTGAATTCCCTTTTTTTATGAGCACACTTAGAGCCATTTTTTTGCAATTCATGTACTATAATTTATTTTGAAATTACATGCTATAAACTCTGAAATAATTTCTTGAAGTTCTTGGCCAATCAAATGTAAAATGTCAAATGAGTAATTATGAGGGATCTTGGATTCATTAGGACTAATGTCTTGTGTCAGGGGCATGATCATTTGGTATTGGGAGGAGCACTCAAAAACTCTTATTAACCAACTGAAGAGTGTATAATTATGTTTTCTAGTCATAACACCACATGATTGATTTGAATACTCACATGATAGTTTTTGAATGTTTGCTATTTGAAATGAAACTTCCGGATGTGCTTGCTAATGACCAGACTATTACATGATTCATGCTTATTAAATTGTCATTTTTAGAAGAGATTCAAACTTGATTGGTTATTCTTGACTTTATTGACTGTCTCTTCTAATAAACATTTAATTTGACTTAATTAGATTTAAAAGGTAAAGGTAACGCCCCTCTTAGACCCAGTCCAATTATACCGACTCATGTTGGATCCAAGAGATGTGTCATAGTGGGAACATACTCAAACAATAATAGTACCTGGTTGAGTTATATATATACAAATATGATAGCAAAAATCAGTGGGAATTAAATTCTATTCCATCAACATATTATCCATGTCACGTCCCGTCATTTAATATATCTATAAATGCCGGAACGTGAACGCATGAGGAATCAAGAGTAAACTTTGAATTATTTGAGCAGAAGAATGCTCGGACTTTACTAATCAAAAATAATTATTCATTGACATTCCACAGGTATTACATGACTCTCCATTACAATTCACACTTAAACGCCGTAAAGGTTGGTCTCTCAGCCCACAAATCCCGATGTCCCGCCTTCTAGAACCGTAGATACCTAAAAAATAGGATTTGGTGAGCTAACTAGCCCAGTAGGATTCAAATTCTCAAATCAAAGGATTACACGGTATGATGATCAAGGAAAAGGCTTGAGTGAAATCATAGATGGACCAACAAGCATCTGAATATGACAGTGAATGTGAAACAATAGAATTGATACACAGAGTATGCTCAGGAATTCACATTGAAACTCAAGTTCTAGTTCATGTGACCACAATAAAAGACTTGACTGATATCAAAGATGAACAACAAGTATCTCATCATCTGGCTCATATATATATTCTCACAGGATAGGTATCATGATGACTATAATCAAACAGGTATTGATGCAATGCCAGACATCCCGGTGTCCTCATTGCCCCAAGACAAGGATAGAACAGGCATCAAAGAGACAATACCAGATCTCAGAACAGTAGCTTGATACAGTGACAGTAAAACTCAGGTCATGCTCAGGTATATAACTCAAGTATTGGTTCATATCTCAGTTCACACAGTATAGGAAGTATGATGACCATAATCAGGAAGTAGTGATGCAATGCCAAACATCCCGGTATCCTTATCACTCCCGTACGACCCGTAATGAATTCGGGTGCTCCTCCCAGGACTGGACCAGCCCTATTTGCATAGGCATATCAGTCAGGTGGGGTCCAAGGACCCAATAAATGTCATCATCATAAATTTATCATATCTCACAAGGTGTTCAAGCCTTTGAACTCTCAAGTCATTAAGTAATATGAACTTAGTTGCCGAATACAGGAGAATGGACTCAACGGAGTACCATTCGGAGTTGACGGTTTCAAGGATAATTGTATGATGAGTAAGGTATCCAAAGTGGGTGATCTTTATAGTAGAATGACAGTAAATATCAAAGTAAATATGAGGGTAACTTGGTAGGCTAATAGGGTGAAGTTTAAGCAATGATTTGCACATGAAAAAGTGCTGAAATTCGAATCAGGGTCATAGCTGTCGACAGGTAAGAAAGGGCTGTCGACAGATGGCTACAGACAGAACTCAGGTTTGCTGGACTGTGTGTATCTATCGACAGCAACCAGGGGGCCTGTCGACAGCTACACACAGTCCCAGTTATCTGGGTTCTGGATAGCATGCGCCTGTCGACAGCTTTGGGACTGCTGTCGACAGGTAGCTGCAGAACTTCTAGAAATGCTTTGTAAATCTGTTCTAAAGGCCCTAATTATAAAGCTTATAACCCAAGACATGTTTAATATCAAATGGAAGAGTCTAATTGAAGTTCTCACAATAGTTTATAAGCTAAACAATCGGGATGAAACAAGAGGTTGATAATTCGAACTTGGCCAGCTATAAGCTAATGTAGTGTAGTATTGGAAGCATGAACTTGATAGCAATGGTTTATTGGAAAATCCTACAAGATAGATACTAAAACTCAAAGTGTTTCATGGATTTAGATCAAGGTATGAAGTACCAAACATCTGAACGGAAGTTAGTCACAAGTTCTAATGGTATTGTGACTTTTATCAAAATTCTATAACATATACAAGGATCAAGGGTGGAAGAAGAAGAAGAAGAAGAAATGATCTGGAAGTAAAACAAGAATCTTCTCCTCCCCAATGTGAGAATGTTTATCAAAACTGGAGGAAAAATAGTAGGATTACAAATATATCAACTTGACTACTCAATCATGAGTTATTTATCATGTGTGGAGAACAGGATTACAGAAAAGGAGATGAATCCTACACTTATACATGGATTTCATAACATGAAGGAAGTATAAGAACAAGAAGAAGGAGGATCATTAAGAAGGAGTCCTATCAATGCATAAGAACTCAATGGTAACAAGGTAATCAAACAAGCTTACTGAACCCCATGCCATATGGGATCAAGACTGATGCTTTAATTCCAAGGCTTAGAAAAGAAGGAGATTTACAAGTTGATGGTCACAAGAATGAATTCTACTAATACCTACATAAGTTCAACCAAAGGAATTTCCCCAATTCACAGAACAAGACATGTTCGGAAGAGATGAACTCATAACTCTTAAAATGGTTTCCAAGGTTGGAAAACAAGTATATATGTGGACATGAACTTTTAGCAAAGGCAAGATATAAGGATTGAGAAGAGAATAGAGAATAGAATCCTACCTTACTGAAGGGTAAAGTTGCAGGTATTCCTGACGAAGATCCTACACCCAGCAAGAGAAGTGTTTTCCCTCTTCAGCGTGGATGATGTGTCAGCAATGTTCATCTTAAGCGTAGTAGTTACAGCAGCAACATGAACAGAAAGGGAAGTAATTGCAGGTGCAACTCCAGTAGCTCCTCCAACAGCACCTCCAGCAGCAAGGAGCAAGAAAGGCAAGAACATGGCAAGAACAAAGGGTGTGGAAAGATACGTAGGAGGGGAGAGGAGTGGCTCTTATAGCCCAACCAAACTCCCATGCGTGATGGCACGTTGGCCATCAAGGTGTCGAGGTATAAACCCCTTTAACCATGCAAGGCCACCTAGCTCATGCAACTCTCTGAGCCTTACACCTAAGGGACAAACGTGTTAAACTCCTACTTAAGTGAGGTGGCTGCCCCAGCCCCTCACACGTAGACAGGCTAAAATTCCCAGAAAATCCCCATCGTAAATAGCCCCTAATTCGACTGGCCCAAAGATCCTCACGTAAACATATTCAAATGATGTCCATTTGTGTTGAAATTTCAGCCATAGGCTAATGTAATTGTTTTGCAAATTACGGTGATTTTAGTTTAATTTTTAGAATTTATTTTACACTAGGTGAAAAATCACCCGAAAAATGGTCGCGTCGACTGTACCTTGAAATCTGTACGTCGAAAAATTCAGATAATTACATATTTGATTTCTCCCAATTTTTCTGAAAATTATGATATTCTCGGATTTTTATTTCGTTGTCGTTTTCCGGTATCGCCCTGTGGAGGCACGCACTTCGAGGTACGATACTGGGATAACGTTCATTACCACTAATTAAGTCTATCATCTAATTATTACAATTTAATAACAACCCTAAGGTATTTTAACCAAATTCTTTCTATTTTCTTAACATTTTAAATTCTGGGGCGTTACAACTCTCTCCACTAAAAGGAGTTTGGTCCTCCAACTTCTTGACTTAGTTTGGATGGATCTCAAAGATGTAAGTTTTCAGTTTTTGGAATCTTTATCTATTTCAGATTAGTTTCACTAATCTTATTATGATTACCATGTCATATAATGTTTACACTCTCTATATATTTATTATCATAACATCGTCAGTTGATGAGGATCTAAATATTAGCACTTTAGATATTAAAGAGCCATGTTGTGATTATGGGTTCAATTAGATACAACCTTCACTATGTTCTTTATCACTGGCAGTAGTATATCATACTCAAAGTCTCCCCTAAGGAATAACCTATTCCTTAGAGTTATGTAAATACATATTTCCTTGGGAAGGGTAATAAGGTATGACAAGGTTGATGAGTGTGAAGAATATGGAGATAGACAACCAAAATTTTATTTTATTTTATTTTTATCCCATAAGATTTCTGTTACAGAACTCTATGGTCAGCCTTATAAAGTTACAGTGATTGGCAAAACTTACTAAGTTTTGATATGTTGTAACAACTAAACTCAAGTATTCCTTACTATACTCAAGTCCTATTGACTTTTCCTGATTTTGATATTTCAATAAAAGGTAATAAATATTTAACACAAGTTTTATAACATAAGAAAATTCATAAAGTCAAAAGGTCTATTAAGTGTGTTGACCCTGATCACTTCTTAGGTTATCACTACATGGAGCTCAGGTTGACACTAATCAAGTTTCTAATTAACATTTAGAGAAAAATATGGCTTGTGGTTAACTCCAAATGGAGATTAGGTTAACTCTACCAATATATGAGGTTGACACTAAGATACTACAAGATCAACTCTACGTGATGGATAATTAGTCAAAATTGCAATCACCTAATTGAGGTCAATTCTAGAAACCATGGAGTTGATTTTTTTTTCCTACTTCTTTTCTTCACTAATTTGTTTGGGTGTCTACTCCAATAGAAGTAAACATATTCAATCCTTCACTGTATATGTATGGTTTGTGAGATTTAAAGCAATCTTGAATCTTTGGATCATCAATTGTGTGAGTGTTCCACACATTCAAGTTATTAAAGAGTTTCACTTGATTTAGTGAGGGATGGAGATAAATGAGGAATAACTGATTCATTTCAATGGTATAATAATTTAGAATCCAAGAACATGGGAAAGTCAACAGAAAAATATATCACGAGGATGGTCATGAAATATATATAATTGGTTGAACAATTCATTTACTATTCTTATTAGAATCGGAGATAATAACATATCAATGTACAAGTCATATTAAGGTAGATTAAGAAATTAGCAGGTTTGACTTTTCCTTCAGTAGGAGAGGGCCCCTTGGAGAAGTCATATGTGTGTTTATCATTTTTCACCGGACCTTGAATTTTATCATTCTACTAGGTTTATTCGAATTATGAAATTTTTAGGTAGGCCAAATTGTGAGAAATTAGAAAGACGCTATTTTGATGGAATCGCCAAAATCGTGTTTTTCTTCTTCGGTGGGAGAGTTGACTTTTTATTGGTAAGAGATATGATTTTTCTGATATTTTTATTGGATTCAAATGGGGGGTACTTCCTTATTTTAATGTAATATCTTAAGTAAATGAAACATCAAATTATAACATTTACTTAAATGATATGGAATGTAAATAAGGTATGAGTTTCAGTTCTACAGAGTGCCTGCTGTCTCTCTAACTGACTGAAGAAGGACCAGTTCATCACAGACTGGTGTCTGTGACAGCTAAGAAGTGGCTGTCGACAGATAGCAACAGACAGAGCAAGGTTTTTCTGGTTCTGAGGGTATCTGTCGACAGCTAGGGAGTGGTTGTCGACAGTTTCTGTCAGTTCTGCATTTCTGGGTTCTGGAAGCATGTTACCTGTCGACAGGTAAATGCTGGCTGTCAACAGGTGTGATCTAAACTTCCAGGAATCTTGAAAAACTACCATAGAAAATTCTACCAAGTGTTCCTATGAATCTTTACATGATTGACAACATCAAAAGAGTTTGTTTCCAGTTCTAAACACCACTTTCATGAGAGAAAACAAGTAGAACAATAGGGATATATTATGGCATGGAAATCTAAAAGCAAGATGATAACTAGAAGTGCAACACTTCCTAAAACCTTTTCTTCCTTCTAATGGGATGAGTTTCAAAGTATGCTTGAGTCATAACACAACTCTAGCTAAAACATGATTTCAAGGAATGGAACAACACATCTATGGTTGTTTCAAGTGTGTACACATGGTAAACACTTTAATTATGAAGTTCTTGTGTAGGAATAAGAAGCAAGAATGAAAGAAAGAAGGAATCCTCTAAATTTTCATTTCATATCAATACAATCTATATCCAACTATACTTATCTAGCTTAACCTCAGGCTTTCTACCCATCCTCACAGGTTATCCCTAGGTTTATCGAAATAATGCTCTGATACCATTCTGTCACGTCCCGTCATTTAATATATCTATAAATGCCGGAACGTAAACGCATGAGGAATCAAGAGTAAATTTTGAATTATTTGAGCAGAGAATGCTCGGACTTACTAATCAAAAATAATTATTCATTGACATTCCACAGGTATTACATGACTCTCCATTACAATTCACACTTAAACGCCGTAAAGGTTGGTCTCTCAGCCCACAAATCCCGATGTCCCGCCTTCTAGACCGTAGATACCTGAAAAATAGGATTTGGTGAGCTAACTAGCCCAGTAGGATTCAAATTCTCAAATCAAAGGATTACACGGTATGATGATCAAGGAAAAGGCTTGAGTGAAATCATAGATGGACCAACAAGCATCTGAATATGACAGTGAATGTGAAACAATAGAATTGATACACAGAGTATGCTCAGGAATTCACATTGAAACTCAAGTTCTAGTTCATGTGACCACAATAAAAGACTTGACTGATATCAAAGATGAACAACAAGTATTCATCATCTGGCTCATATATATATTCTCACAGGATAGGTATCATGATGACTATAATCAAACAGGTATTGATGCAATGCAGACATCCGGTGTCCTCATTGCCCCAAGACAAGGATAGAACAGGCATCAAAGAGACAATACCAGATCTCAGAACAGTAGCTTGATACAGTGACAGTAAAACTCAGGTCATGCTCAGGTATATAACTCAAGATTGGTTCATATATCAGTTCACACAGTATAGGAAGTATGATGACCATAATCAGGAAGTAGTGATGCAATGCCAAACATCCTGGTATCCTTATCACTCCCGTACGACCCGTAATGAATTCGGGTGCTCCTCCCAGGACTGGACCAGCCCTATTTGCACAGGCATATCAGTCAGGTGGGGTCCAAGGACCCAATAAATGTCATCATCATAAATTTATCATATCTCACAAGGTGTTCAAACCTTTGAACTCTCAAGTCATCAAGTAATATGAACTTAGTTGCCGAATACAGGAGAATGGACTCAACGGAGTACCATTCGGAGTTGACGGTTTCAAGGATAATTGTATGATGAGTAAGGTATCCAAAGTGGGTGATCTTTATAGTAGAATGACAGTAAATATCAAAGTAAATATGAGGGTAACTTGGTAGGTTAATAGGGTGAAGTTTAAGCAATGATTTGCACATGAAAAAGTGCTGAAATTCGAATCAGGGTCATAGCTGTCGACAGGTAAGAAAGGGCTGTCGACAGATGGCTACAGACAGAACTCAGGTTTGCTGGACTGTGTGTATCTGTCGACAGCAACCAGGGGGCCTGTCGACAGCTACACACAGTCCCAGTTATCTGGGTTCTGGATAGCATGCGCCTGTCGACAGCTTTGGGCTACTGTCGACAGGTAGCTGCAGAACTTCTAGAAATGCTTTGTAAATCTGTTCTAAAGGCCCTAATTATAAAACTTATAACCCAAGACATGTTTAATATCAAATGGAAGAGTCTAATTGAAGTTCTCACAATAGTTTATAAGCTAAACAATCGGGATGAAACAAGAGGTTGATAATTCGAACTTGGCCGGCTATAAGCTAATGTAGTGTAGTATTGGAAGCATGAACTTGATAGCAATGGTTATTGGAAAATCCTACAAGATAGATACTAAAACTCAAAGTGTTTCATGGATTTAGATCAAGGTATGAAGTACCCAACATCTGAACGGAAGTTAGTCACAAGTTCTAATGGTATTGTGACTTTTATCAAAATTCTATAACATATACAAGGATTAAGGGTGGAAGAAGAAGAAGAAGAAGAAATGATCTGGAAGTAAAACAAGAATCTTCTCCTCCCCAATGTGAGAATGTTTATCAAAACTGGAGGAAAAATAGTAGGATTACAAATATATCAACTTGACTACTCAATCATGAGTTATTTATCATGTGTGGAGAACAGGATTACGGAAAAGGAGATGAATCCTACACTTATACATGGATTTCATAACATGAAGGAAGTATAAGAACAAGAAGAAGGAGGATCATTAAGAAGGAGTCCTATCAATGCATAAGAACTCAATGGTAACAAGGTAATCAAACAAGCTTACTGAACCCCATGCCATATGGGATCAAGACTGATGCTTTAATTCTAAGGCTTAGAAAAGAAGGAGATTTACAAGTTGATGGTCACAAGAATGAATTCTACTAATACCTACATAAGTTCAACCAAAGGAATTTCCCCAATTCACAGAACAAAACATGTTCGGAAGAGATGAACTCATAACTCTTAAAATGGTTTCTAAGGTTGGAAAACAAGTATATATATGGACATGAACTTTTAGCAAAGGCAAGATATAAGGATTGAGAAGAGAATAGAGAATAGAATCCTACCTTACTGAAGGGTAAAGTTGCAGGTATTCCTGACGAAGATCCTACACCCAGCAAGAGAAGTGTTTTCCTCTTCAGCGTGGATGATGTGTCAGCAATGTTCATCTTAAGCGTAGTAGTTACAGCAGCAACATGAACAGAAAGGGAAGTAATTGCAGGTGCAACTCCAGTAGCTCCTCCAACAGCACCTCCAGCAGTAAGGAGCAAGAAAGACAAGAACATGGCAAGAACAAAGGGTGTGGAAAGATACGTAGGAGGGGAGAGGAGTGGCTCTTATAGCCCAACCAAACTCCCATGCGTGATGGCACGTTGGCCATCAAGGTGTCGAGGTATAAAACCCTTTAACCATGCAAGGCCACCTAGCTCATGCAACTCTCTGAGCCTTACACCTAAGGGACAAATGTGTTAAACTCCTACTTAAGTGAGGTGGCTGCCCCAGCCCCTCACACGTAGACAGGCTAAAATTCCCAGAAAATCACCATCCTAAATCCCCTAATTCGACTGGCCAAAGATCCTCACGTAAACATATTCAAATGATGTCCATTTGTGTTGAAGTTTCATCCATAGGCTAATGTAATTGTTTTGCAAATTACGGTGATTTTAGTTTAATTTTTAGAATTTATTTTACACTAGGTGAAAAATCACCCGAAAAATAGTCGCGTCGACTGTACCTTGAAATCTGTACGTCGAAAAATTCAGATAATTACATATTTGATTTCTCCACATTTTTCTGGAAATATGATGTTCTCGGATTTTATTTCGTTGTCGTTTTCGGTATCGCCCTGTGGAGGCACGCACTTCGAGGTACGATACTGGGATAACGTTCATTACCACTAATTAAGTCTATCATCTAATTATTACAATTTAATAACAATCCTAAGGTATTTTAACCAAATTATTCTATTTTCTTAACATTTTAAATTTCTGGGGCGTTACAATCAATACTGTAATATGTATAAAAGTAAAGTCCAAGTACATAACTAGTCCATAAGAAATTATAACAAAGTCCAAATACAAGTATTCCTCACATATGCAAAGTCTACTCTTAATACTTTGTGGTAGCTAATCCTCTCACTTCGAGTCTGAATGTAATAACTCCTCAGTCTCGAGGTCTTTAGCTTCTCTTACGATGTTACCAAGTATGAGTCCACACAGACTCAATAAATAACCAATTATAATGGATATGGTTTACATATATATTAAGTTTAAAATATGCTATTACGTAAATCATTGGATTTACACATGGTACATATTTTTACACCAAGCATACGTTCATTATAACATGGCAGTCTACAATAATCACAGTACATTTTACTATCATGTAGTTATGCATAAGTCAAATGTAAAGTACATGGAAGATCACATAAATCAGAAAGCTAACTATCATACTTGTCATATAACCTTATTAAACATCATGAATCCACTTATAACATGAACCTTGTACAAAAGAAATAAAGATATGACAAGATTTACACTAGAACAATCATGCTTGAACCATATCATTTCCATGCAACTTCATTTCGAAATAATATTCTATCAAAAAAAATAACAATTATTCCAATCTATCATTACATTTACAGTGTAGTATCATTAACAATAACAGTGGTACAATATTGTCAAAACACATCCCAAACCACCACTAGAGGCCAGTCAATCATTCATTCACTTATCATCTAAGCAAATGGTAAATAAGCCTTCGTTGTTGTGCAAAAGGGGGAAGCTCTCCCCACCATATGTCAGTGATATTTGTTCACCTCTAAGATTTCATCCTCATTGCCCTCGGAGCCAGTAGTCATATATGTTGAATCATTCCATAAGGGATTTTCCTATAGTCCAGTTCCATGTAGAATTCTTTATGATGGCAGTGTCTTATTGGTCACAATATCAGCAACATTTATTCATGTAGATCATGTAGGCGTTGCATTTTTCTTTTGTATGCATTCAACAAGAATATTCAATATTTGAATACATGCTTTATTTCAAATACATGGACTCATACTTCAGATCTTCCAAAACTAATAGCTTACTGTGAACATACTACAATTAGTAGTTTATAATTTAACCTGCTACAAAGATCAAATTCCATGCATTCTCATGATTTCAATTTTCATGTAAACTAAAGAATTTACCTCAGAATTAATTACATAACTATTCACACAAAAGTTAGAAACGTGTGAAATTTTAACTGTAGCATGCATTCAGTCACTTAAAACGAAACTAAATTTTCAGAAATTTCTGATATACGAAACCATTTATTCAATTTAAACAGTGATTCTGAAAATAAAACTTAATTCGGAACATAAATTCTCTGAAACTAAAACATGTCGTTACAGAGGTTGAATTTCATACACCAATATGAAAACATCTAAACATGCTGTTTGAATCAATTTTCACTCCACATACCTCTACAAGGATCAAACAACCATTTAAACATCCATCATTCATTTATTCATAAATTGAGATAAATTGTTTAAATAAAAACCCTTGTCCAAAAGGCTACAGAACTGATTATAAACCCTACTGTGAACATATAGAAACCCTAAGACCCAAACTCATGCATTGAACCAGACAAATACATCATTCAAAAGAGAAATCAAGATCCAAGTGATAAATAACTAAACGACGACATCGGCTATCATTTACTAAAGTAAACGACAATATACTGTGATGTCAACACATGCTTAACAACACCCTATGTGATGTCAAGATCTGTTAACGACAACATCGGTTATTGTTAACTTCAACTTAACGACACTTAAGGTTGACGTTAAGTTCAAACATAACAGAAAACCTCTCAGAACCCACATGAAATAATAGGAGAAAAACACCATGTTGAAGCCCTAAACGACTTTTAAAAAATTCGATAAAATAAAGGTTTATAGAACCTACAACCACAACCACAAGCCAAAGCTCTTGTTTAATTGCCTAAAAAAAAACACCTTAAAATCACGGGTTCAAAGTCAGAGAAGTTGCCTTGGCCAAATAATTAGACGGTCCCCTTCTTACTTCGATCCTCACCACCAAGCCTCCAAAATGTCGATCTCTCGATCACAGCACCTCCTCAAGTCCAGAGGTACCTTCTCCATGCACGAATCAACATGAACAATACCTCCCTTGGATGAAGAGCTCTTGCACAAAACCCTCTTTCAAGAGAAGATCTCAAGTCAAATGAGGCTGACTTAAGGTTAAATCTGGGGTTATTAGCACAACTCTGAGATCTAACATCTAATCCCAGCCATTCATCTCAAAACACCCTAATCTAATGGCCAAAAACACAAGCAGATACAAAGCCATAATTGCTACGAAAATCCAAGTTGTAACTGGGCAAGAGAAATTGACGTCAACATGGATTGCCGTTTACCACCAAGAGGTTAACAATGATCGATTGTGCTGCCAAGAAAATAAAATATCAAATTACTCAAATTACACAGAGTAAACGTCGATACAAGATGACGCTAACGTGAGGTTAACGTCATTCGATTGTGTCGTCAACTACGTTGGTGGCACTCTCTCTTGCCGTTAAGTTCACGTAGACAGAATAGAACACAGTTCACACAATTCAAATAAAATGTCATAAAATCTAGGGCATTATAGGAAATCCTACTGGTCATTTTTGTTCACTTTGAATTATTTATTTATTTTTAAGTAACTTTCAAGATTAGGAGCCTTTGGAAATTGGGCCAAGTGCCTGAGACGGTCATCCTATCTTTTGTCACAAGTAATTCTAAATTTTAGATAGATCTTTTGTTTAAATATTGGTGGTATTTTCCACTATAGGGTATACATTCTTGTAATTGATTGGAATGTACAGTTTGTAATAGCATTTTTGTAATACAAATTTGGTTTAAGATTTTGAGTATAATTAGGTATGTGAATGATTTTCTTATAATATCCATCAACTAGAAAATGTTACCCTTCTATCATGTCTTGATGAATGCGTCGAGACGTGACATATTTGGTCTCAAATCTAAGTTTGGTGTTCTTGAATTAGAGAGTATGAATTGATTTTATAATTATTATCTTTAAATTGAGTGGAAAATATTTTTTTTTGAATATTTATGGAGTAAAAATAGGTGAACCCTAAGATTTTTTATGTTTTTTCTTCTTCTTGGATATATGGATAGTTGAATTCTTATTGGCCATATTTAACTATTAACTTATGCTTGTGAAGACAATTTAGTAAATAACAAATATAGAAATATAATTATGTTACTTAAAAGAAAGTGATTTTATATGTGCGAATGTACAACTCTAAACACATATAAGGGTTTTTCAATTTTAAGTCCATTTGTTGATTGTCTAATTATTTTTAGGTCCATTGACCAAAAAACTTAACTTTACATCTAACTATGCTATTTCTATTATTTGTAACACATTCCGTAACGCCTCCATTTGTAGACGTGAACGAGGCCATGAGCTACTGCGTGGCGGCCGCAGTCGCGCCCATCCTCTCCGCCAATCAGAAGCTCTTCGTTGACATTTTTTTTTGCGATTGCAATAACTACTATTGCGCAACAATAAATAACGGTTTATTTTTTTTCTTCTTCTTAGTTTTAAATTTTTATTTTAAAATCAGATTCGTAAGATAACAATTTTCAATTTATAATTTTTTTAAATATAAAAATATCATTAAAATTTTATGTATACTAATGTGCGCTAGGTTCGGAACCCGACTAGTGACCTGCTACTCGCCGAACATACTATTGCGCCGTTGACCATCGTAGAGAGATGTGATGTAGATGTGATGTTGTGGTACCCCAAATATCCTCATTATTGCTGCAATATCTTTGTCACATTCTTCCCGGCCCTGTGTTATGTAAGAAATCGTCCGCCGATGTCTTCACCATCATCTTCCCCCACCCTATGCACTTCATGCTCCTTATAGTACTAAATAATTCATTTTCTTTATGCAGTATGTAGTTTAGATTATCAAACTACATGTATTTTTTTAAACAGATCCGCCATGCATCACACTTAACCATTCATTATTTTGTCTTAATGTCGTGCAAACTAACATACATATTAAGGTGTTACTTAATATTCATATTTCTTTTTGAATGCATAGCTTTCTATCTATCTATATATTTATAGATTATATATATATAATATATATTATATATATTAGGGAGTTAAGAAGTGTTAAAATAAAGGGATCTATGAATTTTGTTTTACACTTCCAAATATTATTTTATGGTTTTGACTTGTAAGATTATGTATAAAAGGTATAGGATTTGTAGTATAGGATCCACAAAAAATCTGGCCAATTATGGATCAACTAGATAAAAAAATATTTAAAAAAAATAAGCAAAGACAAAGAGAACTAAAAAAATAAAAAAGAAGAGGAGGCTGAGACACCAACACTTTTATATGTCCATTTGAAGTCTTTAAAGGGTATTTACGTAATTCGATTTTACTACCGTCAATGAGACCTTTTTTAGATCTAAAAATAAAGCTCCAATGTAAATGGACCGGATGTTAAAAAGATTGGGTCAAAGAACATAAAATTAAGTGATGGGTCAAGAAATGGACCGCCAATTAATTTTGCCCATATATAATGAAAAATTTTATTTATCCCAAACACATGCAAGTTGGAAACCACAAACATTAAACTATAACCATAAATATATATATACATTTGTAAGCGTCAAAATATAACCGTAAATCCCATTATAACATATATACAACCACAAGCATCAATACATAACCTTAGGTGCATATATATACAACTATAAACACAAAAAAATAACTATAAACATGTTATACACCAATATACAATCTTGGAACTAAAATATAATTACGAACATGTATATACACGATCATAAGCACCAATATACTACCTTAAGCATGTACATACAACCACAACCACGTATATGAACAAGTCCCAATATACAACACTTATAAGCACCAAAGTATAGCCTTAACCATAAATTCCATCATCCCGTTATAAGCATCAATATATAATTATAAACATATATATATATATAATTATAAATATTAAAATACTTCATTTTTTCTAACTTTAAAAAGTATTGGTCGATATTTCCAGTAGGAACTTTATCCCTCATTTCTAAAGTTTCTTTTACAAATTAAGATTACGATTACGTTAGAATCAAGTCATAGTTTGTTCCCTATCTAAGATAGGGAAATTCAAGACTTAAACAGTTAGGCATAAAGTGAATAAAATTAGTCTTTTCACTTTGTTGAACATGGCATTAAAGTGAATGGTCTAACATAAAAATTAGCGTGTGTGTGTGTGTGCGACGATTTACACACTAGGCATGCTGCCAGTATTGGCCAATGTGCATAACACACTATGCACACAGGTGCACTGGCCAATGGCAATGTGACGCACCAGGACTGATGCTAAGCCTCAATTGGTATCAAGTTAATGTAAAGTTAACTCAAAATTAATATACAGTTTGGTGATAAAAAAGTTACTCAAGTAGATTAGATTAAAGGTGGGTCAGATGTAAGTTAACTCACAATTTTCTAACCACCTCTGGAGGTGGATTAGAGTTAATTTATTGAGTTAACTACCTTTATCCGATGATACACAACATTAATTGTTACTTTCTCTTTTCCCAACACAACATTAATTACTACTTTTCTTTTCAAGTCACTTTTTGATTATGAAAGTGGATTAACAATGAGTTAACTCACTTTATCTTACCAAAGTAATCAACAAAAAATGAGTTAACTCACATTACATGTCATATGGGCCAAGATGTTTTACAACCCAAACAGACTTGATGAGCTCATCTCTAGGTATCAGCCCACATCGACCCCTGACCGCAGCCCACTACAATTGTTTGCTGAAATCCACGTCTTCCTCTCATGCCACATCATCCCACAGTTGTCGCCATATCATTGGTTCACGTGGCATAACAAAACTGCTCCTAGGATCAGCCATGTGAAGGCTGGGTGGGCCTGAATGATGGGTCTTATGGCGAGACCCACCAGCCCAAAACATTGACTTGCATCAGTAGAGACCGTTAAATTATCAGATTGTGTAGGTATAATAGTTTTAGGGATTTTGGTCATAATTGATTTTAGGTATTTGATTTCTTGATTCTCTTCTTCTGTAAGAATTATTTTGATTTATCTGTATCCCATCTAGAGGCTATCTTGTTGTTATCTTTTTTATACTTCTTATTTTCTGAATTAATTTTATTTTGTAGGTGTTGAGTGATTTCACTTAATCGTGGAATATATCTTCTACCATAATTAAGTATTCCCAAAACTTTGTAATTGCTTGAGTGTAGTAAACGTATCTGGGAAATCTTTATTTTGGTAATAATATGAGTCTGTAGTTCAATTTGTCCCTTAGTGATGATTTTACCTAGATATTCTATCTGTTGTTTTACATAATTCGATTTTCTTTGGGGAGAGTATAACACCATGTTTGATTAAGATACTTCTTGCTATATTAAGATGTTGAACATGTTGTTCATATGTATCGGAGAAAACTAGAATATCATCTATATAGACAGTAATGAAATGATCATAATCTTTAAATAAGGAATTCATCCATTTTTGAAAAACTTGTGGAGCAATCTTTATTCCAAAGGCATTATTAACCATTCTAGATGTTCATATGGAGTAGAGAAAGCGCAAAGTTCTTTTGTTTCTTTATCAGCAAGTTTTATTTGCCAAAAACCAGATTTGGCATCAAACTTACTAAACCATTGTTTATTCTGTAATTTTTTAATGATGCTCTCACAACTTGGAATATGAAATCCATCAAACTTGATATTTTTATGATACGTTTGTAGTTTATAACCATACGAGCTTTACCACGCTTTTGTTCAGAATAGTTTCTAACCATAAAGGCAGGGGAAGTATGCGGACTAGAACTATTTTGTACTAACGGGATAGCTTTTAGTTCTGTAAGTTGAGTTTTAAACTCATCAGTATCTTGTTTTGAGTATACAAGGGGTTTAGTTCTTATATTCTTTCCTTTACTTTCAGGAAGAAGTTCTAACTTACAGAATCTGGGACTTCTATCAAATAATTTTAGTGGATTATCAGAAAAGAGTTCTGCTAAACTATTCATAAATTGTGATTCAAAGGTTTCTGAAATTGTTCTAATCGTATGTTTTTGTTTTAACATAAAATATCGGGGTATAATAATTGTTTTTGTTCTTTAGTAAAAATATTGTATAGTCTATCAATTGTAATTGGAGAATATTTATTGATGAATTATTACCAAGATCATTTTTCCTATAGACTGGTCAATAAGATATAATTCTGGGATGATAATTCTTCTTCTATATCATTTTTATCTAGTATATATATAGGTACTTCTCTAGCTACATATGTAGAAGAGATCTCTCCTATGATTCCAGAAAAGGATTTTGTTCTGGAGCTGTTGCTTATTTATCAAGCCAAGGAACATTGTCTGTAATAGACTTTGTTGCACCTGTATCTATGATAGGAATTAACATATGAAGTTTATTATTTGTTTTTTTTATTTATTATAATCCGATTTGTCTGTTTGGACAATTCCATTCCATCTGTTTGTGTATATTATATCAACTAATTTCATTTTATTAATTATTTTGATAATTGCATCTGATTCGCAATTTCTAATTATAACCTTTATTTCTCCTGAGTAAGATGGTTTTATTACACCTTCTATGATATCTAAATCTACATTCTTGAGCCATCCATTCTTTCCTTTTATTATACCAAAGTATGTGGGAGGAAATTGAAATCCTATTCCAGTTGAAAGTATTGCTCTTTCATAAGGGGCTATAGTAATTGTTTCGTTACTAAAGATAGTAAATCCTATTTCAGACTCTTCTGGCCATAAAGCGTTAGAGTCATACTTGATGATAAATAATGATTGATTTTTATGAAAGTATACTCTTTTTGGAAAAGCTATTTCCATTCTAATGTGACTATAAGGTTCTATAGTTCTATTGATTGTTATTGGTTTTTGGTTAAAGGTAATGTAATTGTATTAGGATTTATGGTTATTGGCTGGAGTTTTTCTAAGATATCATTTCCTATAAGTAGTGCAATTGAATCTTGTGGATTTGCATATAATTGATCAAGGGGTATTGAATGAGGAACATTATTTACATCTAATAGAGATAAGCAAGAACACATCCTTCATATTGAACTTCTACTATTTTATTGTCAAAGTTATATATTGCATGCGTTCTTTGGCAGGTTTGATTTGATTTTCTATAATATTAGTATTAATATGGGACATGGAAGCTCCTGAATCTATCAGAGCATTTACTGTTTTTTGTTTATTTTCTATTCCATAGGTTACAGTTATGAGAATTGTAACTAGATTAGCATATTTACTAGTTATCCTAACATGTTCTTCTTTAGGAAGATCATGTTCTAAATATCTTTGTAAGCTAAAGGATTTTCTAGCTGATTGAAAATTATTAGAGGATTCTCCTGAATTACTTAAAGCATCTAAGTCTTTAATTTGTAGTTGTCTTGGCAAAGTTAACGTTCTTTTAGTTTAATTTTATCATCTTCTATTACTAATTTTTGTTTAGTATTCAGTTGTCTTTCTCGAAGTTTTTCCATAGATATATACCAGTTTTGTGGTAGAGTTATTGTTTCTTGTTGAGGTTCTATTATTTCAGAATAACTCAGTTGATCTTCTAACATAATAATATTTTCTGGTAAGGATTTTGTAGGGATATCATTATTTTCTGATAAAGAGGCTAATAAGTTTGTAGTTATGTTAAGGTTTACTTCCCTTTTGCATTTGAATTCCAGATAACTCATGATATATATATAAACTTTGATCTAGGTCTTTATCATTAAGACTTATAGCATATTGAGGGAAGATTCTAAACTTTAATATTTATAAATCAAATTACTTTGTATCATACCTATAATAGATTGAGACGGAGTAAGGAGTCTATTGTCTGATATGAATAATGTTGAAGGAGCATTAATGCCCTTTCTAAAATTTGCTTTAATAGTTATGTCTATACAACCAAGATGGAGGTATTTCATTTTTTGTTTTCTCTTATCATTGATACTATTCAGTACTTGTTTTATTTGATCTTTATTGATAACTTGAATTTTTGTTATATTACTATTAGTTTCTTCAGAGTCTGTGACTCGTTCGAATCTTTCTATGAAAATTTTTTGTTTAAGGAAGTTCCATTTAAAATTATAGACCTTATTCTTTTCTATTAACCAGGAAGAATTTTGAATCTTATTATATAATGATTCATCAAAAATTACTAGTTGTTTATTAGAGTCTCTGTATCTTCTTCATGTATGGAAGTTTTCTAATTCTTTGCTTGTATCTGAAACCATATTTACATAATATGTATATTCATCGTCTTCATTATAATATTCTAAATCTGTGCTTTCAAATTCATATTATAATTAGTATCTTCATTTTCTAAAAGCCATTTTCTACTTGATCTAAATATTCTTGTTGTTTTCCAGCAGAATATTCTGATGTATATGGTTCTTCAAAATCTTCTAAAGGATTTCCATTTATATCAGTTTCTGCTATCACACTTTCTATTTCATAGTCATATAGATCTATTTCATTTTCAGTAATATGGGAACCGGTTACGATATCATATAATTCATTAACTATGTTATATCTTCAATGAGGTTTATGGCTGATCGTTTATTTGGACACTCATTGGCATAATGTCCAGTTCACCACACTTAAAACATTTACATGTCTTTTTAAATGCAGGTTTCTTTTTGAGATATCTTTTATTGTTACTGATAAACGAGGACGTCTATTTATTTTATAAAAACGTTTATATCTTGGTTTTCTTTGATTGGGTGCAGGAAGAGCTAATTGTCTTTGATTCCAAAGTTTGAACCATGGAGGTTTGAGTTTATATGGAGGCGACAGATATGGAGTTCTAGGTTTTCTATTCATATTACTACGCAAAGGTTGACAACCAAATATATAAGTTGGGGCTATATCTTGACAAGCTTGTTTCGGGGTACGAGATGCCTTTAAAGCACTATAGAATTGTAATAGGATTTTTGTATAGAAGCTTGTTGGCAACAAGTATGATAGATATCTATCACATTTTATACGAGTGGCAAGATTATCAGCACCAGCCTTGTCAGATTGTACTTGCTGTAAGGTAATATGATATTGATTTTTACAATTATTATCCCATGGGGGTGGTAATTTATTAAAATATTCAATTTCTCAATGACCCATTTGGTCAATGGAAGTCTCCATACCAAAGATGAGTATCGGGAGAAAGGTTCTATAAAACAAATATTACATATCTTTATTCGTGATAGAGTGGATTCTATCATTTCAATAATTTTTTGATCATTTATTGTACTTGCACAAAGGAATTGTAATAATAAATTACGAAAATGACCAATCATTTCATGAAAATTTGTATCTTTTTAATTTGTACCATTTCATCAGTATGTTGAATATTTTCCATAGTAATAGATAGACTTCCTTCGAATTTGCTTAAAGCAGATCGATAAGTCTCTGTAGTAAGATTAGGATATTGCATGGGTAAAGCCGATATTTTTCTAGACCATAAAATTATAGCTTCAGCTCGTTTAAAACAGGGACATTATCAAGATTAAGAACATATGGATCCGAAGATGGTTCTGATTTAAGAATTGATATTTATCAAAAAATAATCTTTCATTAGGAGGGAATTCTGGTTGACTTGAATTAAATACTTACTTTATAGGGAATATTAAAATCATATGCATGTTTTGAACTATCTGCTGTTCTTTTGAGGCAGACTGAGAAGGATTGGCTTGTGGTCTGGCCGAAGATTGAGCCTCTTCAATTATAGGTTCTGTAGCCATTATTTCTTCTGTTGCAGATTTTATGGATTCATTATCTGAGTCGACTTCAAAGGTAGGTTATAATTATATTTTTTTAAAGCTTTCGTAATTATTTTCATAAAATTGTTGTATTTGAGATAGGCCTTCTGTCGTGGATTTGATAAGTACTATTAGTTAAATTTTCTATCATATTTTATTGGTTTGAAATACCTTAATATCTTTTCTAAATCAAGACTAATATCTTCTTCTAAAGTAAAGATTGATTCAATAGCCTTTGTTTGAGATCTAGTTTTTGTGGATTTAAAATCTTATGATAATCAAATATGGTTTCTGGCATAAACCAATTTGATTTGGTCTTAGATGGTATTTTAGCTGTTGGTTTTATCTTCATTTCTTCTAGTGTAATGATATCTTATTTAAAGATTTTTGGTTTCTACCTGATAATCTATTATAGTATTCTGTTGATCAAATATATTTTGGAAATTTATTTTATTTGATCACTAGCTGTTCCATTATGAGTTTTATGACTGAATTTCGAAGGGTCTGATTCCATGCAAACTATTTTTGTTGAAGATTCACCTACGGTTTTGATTGTCAAGTTATCTTCTGTTGGTGGGAGAGCCATAGATATTCCTGAGTATTTTGATATTCCCTCCCGCTCTTAGACTTCCTGTCTATCACGAGCTCTCGAGGTACTACACACAAAATCACTCAGTACTACACACTACAACTCTTAACCTAAGTTGATAACATGATAAACAAAATTCGAAGATGAAAACTTACTGATAGGTTGCACAAGACGGACTATTCTGGAGCTGTTCTTTGAATTAAATTCTGAGATTATAATTTAATTCGGCATCGGTCAGAAGCATCAATATGTACGGATGAGATCACGAACCAGCAATATGATGAGCAAGACTGATATTATCAACTGCAAAATAGCATATATGTTATTGAAGACTATGATGATCATTTAATATATAATTATAAACATATATATATATATATATACTTCATTTTTTCCAACTTTAAAAAGTATTAGTCGATATTTCCAGTAGGAAACTTTATCCCTCATTCTAAAGTTTCTTTTAAAATTAAGATTACGATACGTTAGAATCAAGTGGTCTGTTCCCATCTAAGATAGGGAAATTCAAGACTCAAAAAGTTATGCATAAAGTGAATAAAAATTAGTCTTTTCACTTGTTGAACATGGCATTAAAGTGAATGGTCTAACATAAAAATTAGCCTTTTTTCACTTTGTTGAACATGACAACAATTAGGCAACTAGATAAATAAGTTACATGATATTTTTCATATATATATAATATAATGTAATATGGGCCAAGGTGTTTTACAACCCAAACAGACTTCGTGAGCCCATCTCTAGTTACCAGCCCACATCGGCCCCTGACCGCAGCCCACTACAATTGTTTACTGAAATCCACGTCTTCCTCTCATGCCACATCATCCCACAGTTGTCGCCATATCATTGGTTCACGTGGCATAACAAAACTGCTCCTAAGATCAGCCATGTGAAGGCTGGGTGGGCCTGAATGATGGGTCTTATGGCGAAGGAACATTCTATGAAGACCCACCTTGTAGAAGTCGAATATAGTGTTTAAGAATGAAATATACATAAAAGAATAGCAAGAAAATAGTATCATGATAGAATATATTGCATGTGTAAAAGTGGAAATATAATGTAAGGAAACATCTATTAAGAGCCACCTTGTAGAAGTGGAATATAGTGTTTAAGAATGAAATATACCTCTAGAATAGAAAAAATATAGTATCATGATAGAATATAATGTGTAGGAATGAAAATATATAATGTACATCATTTGAGGGATATATATTTGACACTGTGTGTCTCATGGTCTTCTCTATTCGTCTATAGTTGTGTCTTTCATTCATAAATGGTGTGTTTATACACTATATTGATACTTGATACGAATCCATGGCTTGAAACAATTACTCCACCTTTCATCCATGTAAAAAGCAACATGCATGCATGTTGGGAAAGGAAGGCACAAGAGCTGAGCACCATCCCTTCTGAAAGAAATTTTTTTTTTGGGGGGGGGGGGGGGTTAATTTGCAACCTTGCTACAAACAAACCCAACCATATATAGTTGTCACAAAGTGTCAACTCTAAAAGAAATGTGTGAAGAAGGGAAGGGTGTGATCATGTACGGCCATAAGACTGTCTTGGTCCAATTATTTCGAGAAAAAGACATGAAAATTGCAAGTTTTTATTATGTAGATTAATAAAATAAAATCTCCACATGATTTGAAAATTTTCCATAATCAGACAATGATGGGATTGTTAAGCTAGAGATGGGCTTTTACATTTGTCCAAAGCGAGGAGTGAATTAAGTGAAGAACAACACTCAGAAAGAGGGAGATCAAACTCTCTAGCCTTAACAAGATACACATGTGATTAGCTTATACAACAGCTTTATCAATATTTGTCAAATTGATGGCGATTATAATCAAATTAAGTACCAAGCTACGCATTGCTACATCACATTTTGGCTACTAGTAGGTCATCATTTAATAACAACAACCAAGCATCCTATAAAAGTGACTTCTACAAGATGCCTACAAGCATGCTTATCTCTGCAGGCACTGAATTAAAGTAAAGAGGAAAAAGATATTCTGCATGTCAAGATATATCACATTTTTTGGGGCATATATGGGCTCACTGTTGATCAGTGACCACTTGACCCACTATGTACTGTAGCATGTCTCCTGACCTTTAATTAATTAAGGAAGCCTATATCTTGTCTGTTTTCCCCCATTGAAGCTGGGCATTAGTACTGTTCATGATTGGGAAAATGGAATTCTTTTGCCAACTTTCAGCTTCTTCCAAGTTACTGATTAATTTGACACAGGCAATTGAGTGATGAAATGGTGTTATTGACCTCCAAATTAACTCCCAAAGAGAGATAGAGGAGGTGAAGTATCACTACTTGACTTAATTGAACTTAAAAGAAGAGAGATTTAAAACCATGCATAGATCTACGAAGACCAACATTTGGGTGCGCTCATCATATTCACAAAGATTAATCTCCTAATGACGGAAAATGCTCGAAAGGATATATGCTAGCTGGGGTTTGTAAATATTATATATAGGCTTTGAGAGAAAAATAACCCATCCATGAGTTAGGGTAGGTGACAAAAAATTCGAAAAATACTTAAAACCCATGTAGAATAGATGTCTATATGGTGAAGTCCATCCACCACATAAAGCAAATAATTCTCTAAAATATCTCATGAATTGCACATGTGGAAGGATAATTCAAAAAGCACTTCCATAAAAGTGCCCTTTGGCCACCCGAAGGGCCCATATCTTTGTGGGTTTCTTAGCTTAGAGATGCTGGATGCTTCACATGCGTGTACATGATCGATCTGTAACTTTTGCAGATATCCCGATCCATTCGCACACAGCACAAACATGCCAACAACCCAACATGGAGAGAGAGAGAGAGAGAGAGAGGAGAGAGCTCATCGATCCAAGGCTTCAACTTTCAACTCTCAAAGGATGAAGTGCACGAACGTAGAGTAGAGAGGAATCCAATCCAACCCCATTAATCCCCATCCAAATCTATCTTGCACTTTCCAGGCGAGATTGGTGGACCTCGTCACTCACCATATATATGTACGCTTTCTGCTTATCGAAGTCGTGTCGATCTTTTCCATGAGCCCTGTTGGATTTGGATGTCTCTCCAACCATGCACGGCCTGGCTTCCTTTTACAGGCTGCACATAGATATAGATAGATATGCATATCTATATCTCTATGAACATCATCATCACACGCAGCCCCACCACAGTCCACCGGGGGTCCAATCCATATCCGACGCCGGCGCGGCGAGCAGCTTCTGGACATTCCACGTGGTGGGAGACGACGACGTCGCCCTCCGTCGATTAATTGGCCTGCCGACCGGCCGCGGCTGCAGCTAGCTTTATGTCTTTGCCATGGCCACTGCTTGTATTGCTGCAACGTCTGCATGCAAAGACCAATACGTACGGCCGGTACTGCTTGCAGATTTGGATCGCTCAAGAGCAGTGGGGGTAGGAGAGGGTAGAGTGGGAGGTGAGGGGGGGGGGGGGCATCTTCTAGGGTTCCATTTTTGGAGCTTTCTTCTTCTTTTCTTTCTTCTTCTTCTTCTTGAAACAGTGCAAGATGGGTACGTAGCTAGCTAGCTACCCAGCAGTAACTCCCACGAGAAACGTCTATCTACTTTTTAACTGGGAGGGGGGAGGGGAAACAGCGACTGGCCTCCTAACAGTACTGTAACACAGGCTTCTTCGTGTGGATCGATCCATATACGTGGGTTGAGACGTAGGGTTGTGTTGTAGGGGCCGGGTGTCTGCATCGGAGTGAGCTGGCTGGGGGCGCTTGAGTTGTGTGCATATGAGGATGGCTGTTGGCGGACGGACGAGCTGTGGCCTGTGGGACGTTTCGCATTCAATGCAGGGTTTTGGCCCATCTCCTGTAGCATTTTGAGACATCTGGAGACAACGAGTGACTCGGACTGCACAGACATGCGCACACACACACATAGAGAGAGAGATCTAGAGAGAGAGAGAGCTAGTTTAATTTGTGGTGGTGAGCCTTTCGAATGGCAGCTGGAATAGTAAGTCCTGCCAGTTCTTGTTCATGGACTGAGAAGGCACGGTCTGTAACATGCATGCGGGACGAGACAACACAGAGAGAGTGAGAGAGACGGAGATAGAGACAGATACATATACACAGACACACGACCCATGCAACATGTCTTGCTGCCTAGCTAGCGACCAATGGGAGCCAAGTGAAAACTACTCCATTCTTCGCCAGATAGCGAGCGAGCACATGTATGAACATGGGGCTAAGAGAAGACGGTCTGTGGGGGAGAACCTACAGGGCGGGCTAATCAGATCAGGAGAGAGTAGCTATAGGCTATAGCTAAGGCTTATTGGCATCTCTGTAATTACGTTCGCATGCATGTCGGCGGGTGGAAAGGTGATGGAGGCGGCCGGGTGCGTAGCTAGCTAGCTCGCTCCATTGGCATTTACTGAGACTTGGACCCCCCCCCCCCCCTGTGTGTTATCTCTTGCTCAGAATTTGTGGAGGGTGTTGGCCATCACTGATCACTGTCATCACACAGTGATCAGCACCTGCATGCGAGCCCCACACCCCATGTTCTGTAGCCACTTAAAAAAGTCTTGCTCAAGTTGATGTGTGGAAAAGTTGAGAGGACTAGTCATAGTGGGAGGAAAGCCACCACAATTAATATATCCCTGTTTTAAGAATCTCTCTCTCAAACAAAGAAACAAATTAATGGCCTCTCTTCCCTACGGACTTCCCGCTAATGGGTTGACAGGGATCGCAGATGGAGGGACAAAGGGACAACATCTCTATTCTCAACTTTGTGATCAAATTAATTACACTTTTTACCAATTTAGATTAATGGGTAAAATGGTTTCTCGGTAAAAGCATAAATTAAATTAGTCAGGTGTTTGAACCTCACATGTCAATAAAAAATGGGGTTTGAGGTTCATGAGTTTCGAGACTAAAGTAACTTTGGTAAAAAAATGTTAATCTATTTTGCTATGGTATGAGATAATTAATTTTTTGCGAGAACAATAACTCGATAACTATATATTTTGTTAATTTATCGAACAATAAATAAATAATATTTTTTTTCTCGATAAATTAACGATACAAATATATCCGATTTCTTAATGAATACGAAAATAGATCATACACTCCCATTCTGAACATGTATCCGTCCCATATCATTAAATAATATATTATATATGTTATTAATATACTTTCATTCTATGTTGTGTCGTGACGGATAATGATAGAAAAGTTAAATTAAAATGTATTAGTTTATCATATATATTATTTTAATTTAAAATCATTCTAATGAGTTAATTTTATCTATTAACTTTTAGTTTTATATCTATTCTTAAAACCGGTAATTATACTTATTATTCATTAACTGTATTTCTTGAATATTAGAAAAATTTTCAAATACACCATTATCCAAATATTTAACAAACCAACAAACAGATATTTTCTTTCCTTAATGGATATTGACCGGGTCGGTCCCATAGGGCACAGTACTGTGGGCCCCGACCGTAACCAACCCAACCCTTTGTATATAGAGAAAGGATTTGTGCATGGGCGGGCCGCCGCGCCATCCCGCGCCCACATGGGGCATGGCGCACCCACATGCGGGGGTGGGGCGCGCTGTGGGCGCGGGATGGCGCGGGCGGCCGTGCAAATCATTTGCACGGCCGCCCGTGCAACTCGCATAGTGGACCGTTGGAATCCTACTTAAACAACAAGACACATAGATGACTCCGTCAACGACACGCCACGTGGCCGCTGCTGAGTGGCACACGTCTTATTGGCCTCTGCGGCCCAGCTCGGATGCGTCAGCCGTCAGCAGGCTTGCTGGTGGTGGTGCCGATTTTTCATCAAATCCCCTTTTTTCCCCTCTAAAAAGGAAAATAAAAAAGTTTTGTTTGTCGAATCGATATCTCTCTTAAATCATCGTTTGGTAAGTTTTTTTGAAGGATTTTATTTTTTTAATTTAAAATCTCCTAAAAATTTACTTTCCACCCATTTTTAAAGTTCAAAGTGTAAGACATCATCTCTCTCTATCTCTCTCCACTCACTTAAAATCTATTTTTGCACATTTACAATTTATTTTACATGTTTGATAATTATAGAGAAAAAAATAAATTTTAATCATTAAATGATTAAAATGTACACTTCAAAAATGTTATCAAATACTGTCTAAAAATACGATTGTACGGAAATTTGCATGTATAATTTTTTATGTCATGGGACTCCTTCATAAAAACCAAAGTCTTTTTTTTCCTCTCTCAAGATATTCGTGAAGAAACATGTCAACTACAACTGACTTTCTCGAGCGTAAAGAGAGAGTGGGACCTGCACCCCCTAAAGTTGCGTGCTCCAAGTGCACCCTTCTCTCTACGCCTTGACGTCTAACAACTCTCATTCATAAAATATTTCATTTGCTTTAAGATGTTCTTGCAAGGCATATCTTAGGTTTTGGCCCCATATCTTTACCACTATATATCTAGGATTAATCTTAGCTATTTCTGTTTAAGGAATATTTATTAATTTATTAGTTAGATAATAAAATTGAGTTGTCTATACAATCATTGTCTATTTTTAATTAACTAATATAATTTATTATTATCCAGTACTGTCAATCACCACCATCCTATCACATTACAAAGGTAGATTGATTAATCCACCTCATCCACCTTACGCGACCTGTGGAACAAACAAATAGTTCTCATTCTCTTCTGAACTCCCCCCTTAAACTAGGGCAAAACCACCTCCCTCTGTCCCTCCACACACTCACATGCAAATTTATATCCTCTCCCACAGTGAAAGACAAAGGGGAAAAAAGGGACTTGCATGTCAAAACACATTTAAGATAGAGAAATAGTTTTGTAACATTATTTGATAACATATTAAAATAATATCACTATTAAAATTGTGTCACATCAATAATTGAAAATAAAAAATAAAA
>CM024756.1:158101727-158257124 GCA_014218235.1 Colocasia esculenta
TCATTTCACACTCCGAAATTGCGATTCTAGAATACGATCTTCCTGATTCCATGGTTTTCTGGCAGTAGCGCCTCCTTCGATTATGCGAATCACTGGCAGGGCCAACATATGGAGTCGGCCTATCATGGCGATCGGAAGTCGTGTTCAACTCGGCTGGAGATCTCCACCCCAGGCCGTAGATATAGGTGCACGAACATTGCCGATATAGTCACCCCCTACGGTTTATTCCCACCCCTTCAGCAAAAGAACTGGGCATAATTTTTGGCCTGGGCAACGTAATCACTAATGTGACCACAATTCGGAATCGACACTCTGAGACAGTCGACAGGGCGCTGGTTTCGCGGAATTTCGTTTTGGGGCCGAAATTGGCCGCGGAGCGTGTGTATTAGTACACCGATTGTCGTACCCATTGGGTAGGACACGGATATTTGTTCGCCCGACGATCGAAACCGCCCGTAAAGCTCCAAGTCAGCATCGGCACTTCGACCCGGTTGGCACAAGGTCACATTCGGAGATTTCCAGTTCAACGCCCAAATTCCTCTCCGAGAGCGTGGTCGCGGGCTACCGATGCGATCGCATATGGACACCCCTTCACTCAAATGGGCATAACTTTCCGCTCGGTTATCAGAAACGCTTATAAGACCCCAATTCGGAATCGACACTCAGAGGCGCCCGTTGTCCCCTTATTGCCTCAAGTCGATAAGACGTTATTTCGGGGTCAAAAAACCTTCGTTTCGCACTCTAAAATTACAATTCTGGCCGATAATATTTCTGATTCCAAGGTTTTCTGGCAGTAGCCCCTCCCTCGATTATGCAAATCACTGGCGATACCAACACATGGAGTCGGCCTATCACGGCGATCGGAAGTCGTGTTCAACTCGGCTCGAGATGTCCACCCTAGGTCGTAGATATGGGTGCACGAACATCGTCGATATAGTACGGTTTATTCCCACCCCTTCAGCGAAAGAACTGGGCATAACTTTCTGCCCGGGCATCGGAATCGCTTATGTGACCATAATTCAGAATCGGCACTCCGAGATGGTTGACAGAGCATGGGTTTCACGAAATTTCATTCTAGGGCCGAAATTCGCGGAGTAGCATGTGTATTGGTACACCGATTGTCGTACCCGTTGGGTAGGACACAGATATTTATTCACCCGACGATCGGAACCGCCCGCAAGGCCCCAATTCAGAATCGGCACTTCGACCCGTTCGGCAGAAAGTCGCATTCGGAGATTTCCGGTCCGGCGCCCAAATTCCTCTCCGAGAGCGTGGTCGCGGGCTGCCGATGCGATCGCATACGGACACCCCTTCGCTCAAATGGGCATAACTTTCCGCACGGTTATCAGAATCGCTTATAAGACTCCAATTCGGAATAGGCACTCAGAGGCGCCCATCACCCCCTTATTGCCTCAAGCGATAAGACGTTGTTTCGGGGTCGAAAAACCTTCATTTCTCACTCCGAAATCGCGATTCTAGGGAAGATCTTCCCGATTCCAAAGTTTTCTAACCATAGCGCCTCCCTCGATTACGGGAATCGCTAGCAGGGCCAACACATGGAGTCGGCCTATCACGGCGATCGGAAGTTTTGTTCAACTCGGCTCGAGATCTCCACCCCAAGTCGTAGAGATGGGTGCATGAACATCTCCGATATAGTCACCCCCTACGGTTTATTCCCACCCCTTCAGTGAAAGAACTGGGCATAACTTTCCGCCCGGGCATCGGAATCGCTTATGTGACCACAATTCAGAATCGGCACTCGGAGATGGTCGATAGGGCGCTGGTTTCGCGGAATTCCGTTCCGGAGCCGAAATTCGCCGCGTAGCGTGTATATTAATACACCGATTATCGTACCTGTTGGGTAGGACGCAGATATTTATTCGCCCGACGATCGGAACAGCCCGCAAGGCCCCAATTCAGAATCGGCACTTCGACCCGGTCGGCACCTGCTCACATTCAGAGATTTCCGGTCTGGCGCCCAAATTCCTCTCAGGGAGCGTGGTCGCGGGCTGCCGATGCGATAGCATGTGGACACCCCTTCGCTCAAACGAGCATAAATTTCCGCTCGGTTATCAAAATCGCTTATACGACCCCAATTTGGAATCGGCACTCAGAGGCGCCTGTCGCCCCCTTATTGCTTCAGGCCGATAAGATGTCGTTTTGGGGTCGAAAAACCTTTCTTTCGCACTCCGAAATTGCGATTGTAGCCGACGATCTTCCCAATTCCAAGGTTTTCTGGCAGTAGCGGCTCCCTCGATTACGCGAATCACTGGTGGGGACAACACATGGAGTCAGACTATCACGGAGATCGGAAGTCATGTTCAACTTGGCTCGAGATCTCCACCCCAAGTCGTAGATATGGGTGCACGAACATCGCCGATATAGTCACCCCCTACGGTTTATTCCAATCCCTTTAGCGAAAGAACTGGGCATAACTTTCCGCCCGGGCATCGGAATCGCTTATGTGACCACAATTCAGAATCGACACTCCGAGACGGTCGATAGGGCGCTGATTTCGCGGAATTCCGTTCCGGAGCTGAAATTCGCCGCGTAGCATGTATATTAGTACACCGATTATCGTACCCGTTGGGTAGGACGCGGATATTTGTTCGCCCGGCGACCAGAATAGCCCCCAAGGCCCCAATTCAGAATCGGCACTTCGACCCGGTCGGCACCTGCTCGCATTCAGATATTTTCGGTCCGGCGCCCAAATTCCTCTCCGGGAGCGTGGTCGCGGGCTGCCGATGAGATCGCATACGGATACCCCTTCGCTCAAACGGGAATAACTTTCCGCTTGGTTATCAAAATCGCTTATAAGACCCCAATTCGGAATCGGCACTCAGAGGTGCTCGTCGCCCCTTATTGCCTCAGGCCGATAAGATGTCGTTTTGGGGTCAAAAAACCTTTGTTTCGCACTCCGAAATTACGATTGTAGCCGACGATCTTCCCAATTCCAAGGTTTTCTGGTAGTAGCAGCTCCCTCGATTAAGCGAATCGCTGGTGGGGCAAACACATGGAGTCAGACTATCACGGAGTTTGGAAGTCGTGTTCAACTTGGCTCGAGATCTGCACCCCAAGTCGTAGATATGGGTGCACAAACATCGCCGATATAGTCACCCCCTACGGTTTATTCTCACCCCTTCAGTGAAAGAACTGGACATAACTTTCCGCCTGGGCATCGGAATCGCTTATGTGACCACAATTTAGAATCGACACTCCGAGACGGTCGACAAGACACTGGTTTTGCGGAATTCCGTTCCGGGGCCGAAATTCACCGCGGAGCGTGTGTATTAGTACACCGATGGTCGTACCCGTTGGGTAGGAGGCAGATATTTGTTCGTCCGGCGATCGGAACAGCCCTCAAGGCCCCAATTCAGAATCGACACTTCGACCCGATCGGCACAAGGTCACATTCGAAGATTTCCGGTCCGGCACTCAAATTCCTCTCCAGGAGCGTGGTCGTGGGCGGCCGATGCGATCGCATACGGACACCCCTTCGCTCAAACGGGCATAACTTTTCGCTCGGTTAACAAAATCATTTATAAGACCCCAATTCAGAATCGGCACTCAGAGGTGCCCATCGCCCCCTTATTGCTCAGGCGATAAGACGTCATTTCGGGGTCGAAAAACCTTCGTTTCGCACTCTGAAATTGCAATTCTAGCCGACAATCTTCCCGATTCCAAGGTTTTCTGGTATTAGCACCTCCCTCGATTATGCGAATCACTGGCGGGGCCAACACATGGAGTCGACCTATCACGCTGATCAAAAAGTCGTGTTCAACTCAGCTTGAGATCTCCACCCCAAGTCATAGATATGGGTGCATGAACATCGTCGATATAGTCACCCCCTACGGTTTATTCCCACCCCTTTAGCGAAAGAACTTGGCATAACTTTCCGCCCGGGCATCGAAATCGCTTATGTGATGACAATTCGGAATCAAAATTCCGAGACGGTCGACAGGGCGCTGGTTTTGCGGAATTCCGTTCCGGGGCAGAAATTCGCCATGTAGCGTGTGTATTAGTACACCGATTGTCATACCCGTTGGGTAGGACACAGATATTTGTTCGTCCGGCGATCGGAACCGCCCGCAGGGCCCCAATTCAGAATCGGCACTTCGACCCGGTCGGCACAAGGTCGCATTCGGAGATTTCCGGTCTGGCGCCCAAATTCCTCTCCGGGAGCGTGGTCGCGGACTGCCAATGCGATTGCATACGAACACCCCTTCGCTCAAACGGGCATAACTTTTCGCTCGGTTATCAAAATCACTTATAAGACCCTAATTCGGAATCGGCACTCAGCGGCGCCCGTCGCCCCCTTATAGCCTCAGGCCGATAAGACATCGTTTCGGGGTCGAAAAACCTTTGTTTCGCGCTCCGAAATTGTGATAGTAGCCGACGATCTTCCCAATTCGAAGGTTTTCTGCCAGTAGTGGCCCCCTCGATTACGCGAATCGCTAGTGGGGCCAACACATGGAGTCGGATTATCACAGCGATCGGAAGTCGTGTTCAACTGGGCTCGAGATCTCCACCCCAAGTCGTAGATATGGGTGCACGAACATCGCCGATATAGTCACCCCCTACGGTTTATTCCCACCCCTTCAGGGAAAGAACTGTGCATAACTTTCTGCCCGAGCATCAGAATCGCTTATGTGACCACAATTTAGAATCGGCTCTCTGAGACCGTCGACAGGACACTGGTTTTGTGGAATTCCGTTCCGGGGCCGAAATTCATCACGGAGCGTGTGTATTAGTACACCGATTGTCGTACCCGTTGGGTAGGAGGCAGATATTTGTTCGCCCGGCGATCGGAATAGCCTGCAAGGCCCCAATTCAGAATCGGCACTTCGACCCGGTCGGCACAAGGTCACATTCGGAGATTTCCGGTCCGGCACCTAAATTCCTCTCCGGAGCATGGTCGCGGGCTGCCGAGACGATCGCATACCGAAACCCCTTCGCTCAAACGGGCATAACTTTTCGCTCGGTTATCAGAATCACTTATAAGACTCCAATTCAGAATCGGCACTTAGAGATGCTCATCGCCACCTTATCGGCTTAGGCGATAAGACGTCATTTCGGGGTTGAAAAACCTTCATTTTGCACTCTGAAATTGCAATTCTAGCCGACGATCTTCTCGATTCCAAGGTTTTCTGGTATTAGCCCTTCCCTCGATTACGCGAATCACTGGCGGTCCAACACATGGAGTCGACCTATCACGACGATCAAAATTCAAGTTCAACTCGGCTTGAGATCTCCACCCCAAGTCGTAGATATGGGTGCACGAACATCGCCGATATAGTCACCCCCTACGGTTTATTCCCACCCCTTCAGCGATAGAACTTGTCATAACTTTCCGCCCGGGCATCGAAATCGCTTATGTGATGACAATTCGGAATCGGCACTCCGAGACAATCGACAGGGCTCTGGTTTCACGGAATTCCATTCCGGAGCTGAAATTGGCCACGTAGCGTGTGTATTAGTACACCGATTGTCGTACCCGTTGGGTAGGACACAGATATTTGTTCGCCCAGTGATCGAAACTGCCCGCAAGGCCTCAATTAAGAATCGGCACTTCAACCCGGTCGGCATAAGGTCTCATTCCGAGATTTCCGGTCCGGCGGCCAAATTCCTCTCCGGGAGCGTGGTCGCGGGCTGCCGATGCAATCGCATACGGACACCCCTTCGCTCAAACGGGCATAACTTCCGCTCGGTTATCAGAATCGCTTATAAGACCTCAATTCGGAATCAGCCCTTAGAGGCGCCCGTCACCCCCTTATCGCCTCAGGCCGATAAGACGTCATTTCAGGGACGATAAACCTTCATTTCGTACTCTAAAATTCTGATTCTAGCGATGATCTTCCTGATTCCAAGGTTTTCTAGCTGTAGCGCCTCCCTCGATTACGCGAATCACTGACGGGGCCCACACATGGAGTCGGCCTATCACGGCGATCGAAAGTCATGTTCAACTAGGCTCGAGATCTCCTCCCCAGGTCGTAGATATGGGTGCACGAACATCGCCGATATAGTCACCCCCTACGGTTTATTCCCACCCCTTCAGCAAAAGAAATGGGCATAACTTTCCGTCCGGGCATCGGAATCGCTTGTGTGACAACAATTTGGAATCGGCACTTTGACCCGAATTCCGTCCCGGGGTCGAAATTCGCCGCGTAGCTTGTGTATTAGTACACTGATTGGCGTACCCGTTGGGTAGGACGGAAATATTGTTTGCCTGGGGAACGGAACCGCCGTACGGCCCCAATTCAAAATCGGCACTTTGACCCGGTCGGCAGAAGGTCGCATTCGGAGATTTCCGCTCCGGTGCCCAAATTCCTCTCCGGGAGAGTGGTCGCGGGCTGCCGATGTGATCGCACACGGACACCCTTTCGCTCAAACGGGCATAACTTTCCGCTCGGTTATCAGAATTGCTTATAAGACCCCAATTCAGAATCGGCACTCAGAGACGCCCATCGATCCCTTATTGCCTCAAGCCAATAAAACGTCATTTCGGAGTCGAAAAACCTTCGTTTCGCACTCCGAAATTGCGATTCTAGCCAATGATCTTCTTGATTCCAAGGTTTTCTGTCAGTAGCGCCTCCCTCGATTACGCGAAGAGCTGGCGATGCCAACACATGGAGTCGGCCTATCACGGCGATCGGAAGTCGTGTTCAACTCGGCTCGAGATCTCCACCTCAGGTCATAGATATGAATGCACGAACATCGCCGATATAGTACGGTTTATTCCAACCCCTTCAACGAAAGAACTGGGCATAACTTTCTGCATGGGCATCGTAATCGCTTATGTGACCACAATTTGGAATCGGTACTCCGAGATGATCGACAGTGCACTGGTTTTGCAGAATTCCGTTTTGGGGCAGAAATTCGTCACGTAGCGTGTGTATTTAGTACACCAATTGTCGTACCCGTTGGGTAGGATGCGGATATTTGATCGCCGGAGATCGGAACAGCCCGCAAGGCCCTAATTCAGAATCGGCACTTCAACCCCGGTCGGCACAAAGTCACATTCGGAGATTTCTGGTCCGGCGTCCAAATTCCTCTCTAGGAGCGTGGTCTCGGGCTGCCGATGCGATCGCATACGAACACCCCTTCGCTCAAACGGGCATCACTTTCCACTCGGTTATTAGAATCGCTTAAAGGACCCCAATTCGGAATAGACACTCAGAGGCGCCCATCGCCCCCTTATTGCCTTAGGCGATAAGACGTTGTTTCGGGGTCGAAAAACCTTCGTTTCGCACTTCGAAATAGCGATTCTAGCTGACGATCTTCCTGATTCCAAGGTTTTCTGGCAGTAGCGGCCCCCTCGATTACGCGAATCGCTAGCGGGCCCAACATATGGAGCCGGCCTATCACGGCGATCGGAAGTCGTGTTCAACTCGGCTCGAGATGTCCACCCCAGGTCGTAGATATGGGTGCATGAACATCGCCAATATAATCACCCCCTACGGTTTATTCCTACCCCTTCAGCGAAAGAACTGGGCATGACTTTCCGCCGGGCATCGGAATCGCTTGTGTGATCACAATTCGGAATCGGCACTCTGAGACGGTCGACAGGGCGTTGGTTTCGCAGAATTCCGTTCCGGGGCCGAAATTCGCCACGGAGCGTGTGTATTAGTACACAGATTGTCGTACCCGTTGGGTAGGACACGAATATTTGTTCGCCCAGTGATCGGAACCACCCGTAAGGCCACAATTCAGAATTGGCACTTCGCCCAGTCGGCACAAGGTCACATTCGGAGAATTTCTGTCCGGCGCCCAAATTTCTCTCCGGGAGCGTGGTCGCAGGCTGCCGATGGGATTGCATACGGACACCCCTTCGCTCAAACGGGCATAACTTTCCGCTCGATTATCAGAATCGCCTATAAGACACCAATTCGGAATCGGCACTCAGAGATGCCCATCGCCCCCTTATTGCCTCAGGCGATAAGATGTCATTTCGGTGTCGAAAAACCTTCGTTTCGCACTTTGAAATTGCGATTCAAGCCGACGATCTTCCCGATTCCAAGGTTTTCTGGTATTAGCACCTCCCTCGATTACGCGAATCACTGGCGGGGGCCAACACATGGAGTCGACCTATCACGACGATCAAAAGTCGTGCTCAACTCGGCTCGAGATCTCCACCCCAAGTCGTAGATATGGGCGCACGAACATCGTCGATATAGTCACCCCCTACGATTTATTCCCACCCCTTCAGCGAAAGAACTTGGCAAAACTTTCCGCCCGGGCATCGAAATTGCTTATTTGATGACAATTCAGAATCGGCACTCCGAGACGGTCGACAAGGCGCTGGTTTTGCGGAATTCCGTTCCAGGGACGAAATTTGCCCTGGAGCGTGTGTATTAGTACATCGATTGTCGTACCCATTGGATAGGACGCAAATATTTGTTCGCCTGGCGATCGGAACCACCCGAAAGGCCCCAATTTAGAATCGGCACTTCGACCAGGTCAGCACAAAGTCGCAATCGGAGATTTCCGGTCCGGCGCCCAAATTCCTCTCCGGGAGCGTGGTCGCAGGCTGCCGATGCGATCGCATAATGACACCCCTTCGCTCAAACGGGCATAACTTTCCGCACAGTTATCAGAATTACTTATAAGACCTCAATTTGAAATCGACACTCAGAGGCGCTCGTCACCCTTTTATTGCCTCAGGTGGTAAGACGTCATTTCGGGGTCGAAAACCCTTCGTTTCGCACTCTGAAATTGCGATTCTAGCCGACGATCTTCCCGATTCCAAGGTTTTCTAGCAGTAGCGCCTCCCTCGATTACGCGAATCGCTGGCGGGGGCCAACACATGGAGTCAGACTATCACGGCGATCGAAAAGTCGTGTTCAACTTGGCTCGAGATCTCGACCCTAAGTCGTAGATATTGGTGCACGAACATCGCCGATATAGTAACCCCCTACAGTTTATTCCCACCCCTTTAGCGAAAGAACTGGGCATAACTTTCCGCCCGGGCATCGGAATCGCTTATGTGATCACAATTCGGAATCGGCACACCGAGACAGTCGACAGGACCCTGGTTTTGCGGAATTCCATTTTGGGGCCAAAATTCGCCGTGGAGCGTGTGTATTAGTACACCGATTGTCGTACCCGTTGGGTAGGATAGGGATATTGTTCGCCAGGCGATCAGAACCGCCTGCAAGGCCCCAATTCAGAATCGGCACATCGAGCGGTCGGCACAAGGTCGCCCAAATTCCTCTCTGTGAGCGTGCTCGCGGGCTGCCGATGCGATCACATACGGACACCCCTTTGCTCAAACGGGCATAACTTTCCGCTCGGTTATCAGAATCGCTTATAAGACCCCAATTCAGAATCGGCACTCAGAATTCCGCAAAACCAGTGCCCAGTCGACCGTCTCGGAGTGCCGATTCCGAATTGTGGTCGCATAAGTGATTCCGATGCCCGTGCGAAAAGTTATGCCCAATTCTTTCGCTGAAGGGGTGGGAATAAACCAAAGGGGCTGACTATATCGGCGATGTTCGGGCACCCATATCCACGACCCGGGGAGGAGATCTCGCGTCGAGTTGAACATGACTTCCGATCACTGTGACTGGGCAGCTCCGTGTGTGGGCTCCGCCAGCGATTCGCGTAATCGAGGGAGTCGCTACTGCGAAAAAACTTCGGAATGGGGGAGATCGTCCGCTAGAATCGCAATTTCGGAGTGCGAAACGAAAGTTTTTCGACCCCGAAAAGACGTCTTATCGCCTGAGGCAATAAGTTGGCGTCGAGCGCCTCTGAGTGCCGATTCCGAATTGAGGTATTATAAGCGATTCCGATAGCCGAGCGAAAAGTTATGCCCGTTTGAGCGAAGGGGCGTCCGTATGCGATCGCATCGGCAGCCCGCGACCGTGCTCCCGGAGAGGAATTTGGGCGCCGAACCGGAAATCTCCGAATGTGACCTTTTACCGACTGGGTCGAAGTGCCGATTCTGAATTGGGGGCTCGCGGGCGGTTCCGACCCCCGGGCGAATAAATATCCGCTTCCGACCGGAGGGTACGGCAGTCGGTGTAGTACACACGCTCCGGAGGTGAATTTTGGCCCCGGAACGGAGTTCCGCAAAACCAGCACCCTGTCGCCCGTCTCGGAGTGCCAATTCCGAATTGTGGTCACATAAGCGATTCCGATGCCCGTGCGGAATGTTATGCCCAATTCTTTCGATGAAGGGGTGGGAATAAACCTGAGGGGGTGACTATATGGACAATGTTCGTGCACCCATATCCACGACCCGGGGGGGGGAGATCTCGCGTCGAGTTGAACACTACTTCCGATCGATGTGACTGGGCAGCTCCGCGTGTGGGCTCCGCCAGCGATTCGCATAATCGAGGGAGACGCTACTGCCAAAAACCTCGGAATGGGGGAGATAGTCTGCTAGATCGCAATTTTGGAGTGCGAAACGAAGGTTTTTTGACCCTGAAACGACGTCTTATCACCATAGGCGATAAGGTGGCATAGAGCGCATCTGAGTGCCGATTCCGAATTGGTGTCTTATAAGTGATTCCGATAGCCGAGCGAAAAATTATGCCCGTTTGTGCGAAGGGGTGTCCGTATGTGATCGCATCGGCAGCCCGCGACCACGCTCCCGGATAGGAATTTGGGCGCCAGACCGGAAATCTCCGAATGCGACCTTTTACCGACCGGGTCGAAGTGCCGATTCTGAATTGGGGGCTCGCGGGCGGTTCCGACCCCCGGGCGAATAAATATCCGCATCCGACCGGAGGGTACGGTAGTCGGTGGACTAGTACACACGCTCCGGGGGGAATTTTGGCCCCAGAACGGAATTCCGCAAAACCTGCGCCCTGTCGACCGTCTCAGAGTGCTGATTCCGAATTGTGGTAACATAAGTGATTCCGATGCCCGTGCGGAAAGTTATGCCCAAATCTTTCGCTGAAGGGGTGGGAATAAACCGGAGGGGGTGACTGTATCGACGGTGTTCGGGCACCCATATCCACGACCCGGGGAGGAGATCTCGCGTCGAGTTGAACACTACTTCCGATCGCTGTGACTGGGCAGCTCCACGTGTGGGCTCCGCCAGCGATTCACGTAATCGAGGGAGTCGCTACTGCCAAAAAACCTTGTAATGGGGGAGATCATCTGCTAGAACCGCAATTTCGGAGTGTGAAACGAAGGTTTTTCGACGCCGAAACGACGTCTTATCGCCTAAGGCGAAAGGGTGCGTCGACCGCCTCTGAGTGTCGATTCCGAATTAGGGTCTTATAAGCGATTCCGACGATAATCGAGCGAAAAGTTATGCCCATTTGAGCGAAGGGGTGTCCGTATGCGATCGCATCGGCAGCCCGCGACGGCGCTCCCGAAGAGGAATTTCGGCGCCGGACCGGAAATCTCCGAATGCGACCTTTTACCGACCGGGTCAAAGTGCCGATTCTGAATTGGTGGCTCGCGGGCGGTTACGACCTCCGGGAGAATAAATATCTGCGTCCGACCGGAGGGTACGGCAGTCGGTGTACTAGTACACACGCTCCGGGGGGGATTTTGGCCACGGAACGGAATTCCGCAAAACCCGCAGTCGAAGTGCCGATTCCGTATTGGGGTCTTATAAGCGATTCCGACGATAATCGAGCGAAAAGTTATGCCGGTTTGAGCGAAGGCGTGTCCGTATGCGATCGCATCGGCAGCCCGCGACTGCGCTCCCGGAGAGGAACTACGGCGCCGGACCGGAAATCTCCGAATGCGACCATTTACCGACCGGGTCGAAGTGCCAATTCTGAATTGGGGGATAGCGGGCGGTTCTGACCCCAGGGCGAATAAATATCCGCGTCCGACCGGAGGGTACGGCAGTCAGTGTACTAGTACACACGGTCCGGGGGGGATTTTGGCCCCGGAACGGAATTCCGCAAAGCCAGCAACTTGTCAACCGTCGGAGTGCCGATTCCGAATTGTGGTCACATAAGCGATTCCTATGCCCGTGCGGAAAGTTATGCCCAATTCTTTCGATGAAGGGGTGGGAATAAACCTTAGGGGGTGACTATATCGACAATGTTCGGGCACCCATATCCACGACCCGGGGAGGAGATCTCGCGTCGAGTTGAACACTACTTCCGATCGCTGTGACTGGGCAGCTCCGCGTGTGGGCTCCGCCAGCGATTCGCGTAATCGAGGGAGTCACTACTGCCAAAAACCCTCAGAATGGGGGAGATCGTCCGCTAGAATTGCAATTTCGGAGTACGAAACGAAAGTTTTTCGACCCCGAAACGACGTCTTATCGCCTAAGGCGAAAGGGTGCGTCGACCGCCTCTGAGTGTCGATTCCGAATTAGGGTCTTATAAGCGATCCCGATAACCGAGCGAAAAGTTATGCCCGTTTGAGCGAAGGGGTGTCCGTATGCGATCGCATCGGCAGCCCGCGACCGCGCTCCTGGAGAGGAATTTGGGTGTCGGACCGGAAATCTCCGAATGCGACCTTTTACCGACCGGGTCGAAGTGCCGATTCTGAATTGGGGGCTCGCGGGCGGTTCCGACCCCCGGGCGAATAAATATCCGCGTCCGACCGGAGGGTACGGCAGTCTGTCTACTAGTACACACGCTCCGGGGGGGAATTTTGGCCCCGGAACAGAATTCTGCAAAACCTGCGCCGTGTCGACTGTCTCGAGGTGCCGATTCCGAATTGTGGTCACATAAGCGATTCCGATGCCCGTGCGGAAAGTTATGCCCAATTCCTTCGCTGAAGGGGTGGGAATAAATCAGAGGGGTGACTATATCAGCGATGTTCGGGCACCCATATACACGACCCGGGGAGGAGATCTCGCGTCGAGTTGAACACGACTTCCGATCACTGTGACTGGGCAACTCCGCGTGTGGGCTCCGCCAGCGATTCGCGTAATCGAGGGAGTCGCTAACGCCAAAAAACCTCAGAATGGGGGAGATCGTCCGCTAGAATTGCAATTTTGGAGTGCGAAACAAAGGTTTTTCGACGTCGAAACGACGTCTTATCGCCTGAGGCAAAATGTGGCGTCGAGCGCCTCTGAGTGCCGATTCCGAATTTGGTTCTTATAAGCGATTTCGATAACCGAGCTAAAAGTTATGCCCGTTTGAGCGAAGGGGTGTCCATATGCGATCGCAACGGCAGCCCGCGACCGCGCTCCCGGAGAGGAATTTGGGCGCCGGACCGGAAATCTTCGAATGCTACCTTTTACCGACCGGTGAAAGTGCCGATTCTGAATTGGGGGCTCGCGGGCAGTTCCGACCCCCAGGCGAATAAATATCTGCGTCCGACCGGAGGGTACAGCAGTCGGTGTACTAGTACACACGTTCCGAAAGGATTTTTGGCCCCGAAACGGAATTCCGCAAAACCAGCGCCCTGTCGACCGTCTCGGAGTGCCGATTCCGAATTGTGGTCACATAAGTGATTCCGATGCCCGTGCGGAAAGTTATGCCCAAATCTTTCGCTGAAGGGGTGGGAATAACCGGAGGGGGTGACTATATCGTCGATGTTCGGCACCCATATCCATGACCCGGGGAGGAGATCTTGCGTCAAGTTGAACACGACTTCCGATCACTGTGACTGGGCAACTCCGCGTGTGGGCTCCGCCGGCGATTCGCGTAATCGAGAGAGTCGCTACTGCCAAAAAACCTCAGAATGGGGGAGATCGTCTGCTAGAATTGCAATTTCGGAGTGCGAAATGAAGGTTTTTCGACCCCGAAACGACATCTTATCGCATGAGGCAATAAGGTGGCGTCGAGAGCCTCTGAGTTCCGATTCCGAATTGGGGTCTTATAAGCGATTCCGATAGCCGAGCGAAAAGTTATGCCCGTTTGAGCGAAGGGGTCTCCGTATGCGATCGCATCGGCAGCCCGCGACCGCGCTCCGGAGAGGATTTTGGGCGACGAACCGGAAATCTCCGAATGTGACCTTTTACCGACAGGGTCGAAGTGCCGATTCTAAATTGGGTGCTCGCGGGCGGTTCCGACCCCCGGGCGAATAAATATCCGCTTCCGACCGGAGGGTACGGCAGTCGGTGTACTAGTACACACGCTCCGGGGGTGAATTTTGGCCCCGGAACGGAGTTCCGCAAAACCAGCGCCCTGTCGACAGTCTCGGAGAGCCGATTCTGAATTGTGGTCACATAAGTGATTCTAATGCCCGTGCGGAAAGTTATGCCCAATTCTTTCGCTGAAGGGGTGGGAATAAACCGGAGGGGGTGACTATATCGACGATGTTCGGGCACCCATATCCACGACCCGGGGAGGAGATCTCGCGTCGAGTTGAACACGACATCTGATCACTGTGACTGGGCAGCTCCGCGTGTGGGCTCCGCCAGCGATTCGCGTAATCGAGGGAGTCGCTACTGCCAAAAAACCTCAGAATGGGGAAGATCGTCTGCTAGAATCGCAATTTCGGAGAGCGAACGAAGGTTTTTCGACCCCGGAACGACATCTTATCGCCAGAGGCAATCAAGTGCGTCGTGCGCCTCTATACGCTGATTCCGAATTGGGGTATTATATGCGATTCCGATAACCGAGCGAAACGTTATGCCCGTTTGAGCGAAGGGGTGTCCGTATGCGATCGCATCGGCTGCCCGCGACGGTGCTCCCGAAGAGGAATTTGGGCGCCGGAACGGAAATATCCGAATGCGACCTTTTACCAACTAGGTCCATGTGCCGATTCTGACCCCCGGGTGAATAAATATCTGCGTCCGACCGAAGGGTACGGCAGTCGGTGTACTAGTACACACGCTCCGAGGGGAATTTTGGCCAAGGAACGGAATTCCACAAAACCAGCGCCCTGTCGACCGTCTCGGAGTGCCGATTCCGAATTGTGGTCACATAAGCGATTCCGATGCCCGTGCTGAAAGTTATGCCCAATTCTTTCGCTGAAGGGATGGGAATAAACCAGAGGGGGTGACTATATCGGCGATGTTCGGGCACCCATATCTACGACCCGGAGAGGAGATCTCCCGTCGAGTTGAACACGACTTCCGATCGCTGTGACTGGGCAGCTCCGCGTGTGGGCTCCGCCAGCGATTCGCGTAATCGAGGGAGTCGCTACTGCCAAAAAACCTCGGAATGGGCGAGATCGTCCGCTAGAATCGCAATTTCATAGTGCGAAATGAAGGTTTTTCGACCCTGAAACGATGTCTTATCGCCTGAGCAATAAAGTGGCGTCGAGCCTCTCTGAGTGCCGATTCCGAATTGGGGTCTTATAAGCGATTCCGATAACCGAGCGAAAAGTTATGCCGGTTTGAGCGAAGGGGTGTCCATATGCGGTCGCATCGGCAGCCCGCGACCGCGCTCCCGGAGAGGAATTTGGTCGCCGGACCGGAAATCTCCGAATGCGACTTTTTACCGACCGGGTCGAAGTGCCGATTCTGTATTGAGGGCTCGCGGGCGGTTACGACCCCCGGGCGAATAAATATCCGCGTCCGACAGGAGGGTACGGCAGTCGGTGTACTAGTACACACACTCTGAGGGGAATTTTGGCCCAGGAACGGAATTCCGCAAAACCAGCGCCCTGTCGACCGACTCGGAGTGCCGATTCCGAATTGTGGTCGCATAAGCGATTCCGATGCCCGTGCGGAAAGTTATGGCCAATCCTTTCGCTGAAGGGGTGGGAATAAACCGGTGGGGGTGACTATATCGGCGATGTTCGGGCACCCATATCCACGACCCGGGGAAGAGATCTCGCGTCGAGTTGAACACGACTTCCGATCTCTGTGACTGGGCAGCTTCGCGTGTGGGCTCCGCCAGCGATTCGCGTAATCGAGGGAGTCGCTACTGCCAAAAAACCTCGGAATGGGGGAGATCATCTGCTAGAATCACAATTTCAGACTGCAAAATGAAGGTTTTTCACCCTGAAACGACGTCTTATCCCTTAAGGCGATAAGGTGGTGTCGAGCGCCTCTGAGTGCCGATTCCGAATTGGGGTCTTATAAGCGATTCCGATAACCAAGCGAAAACTTATGCCCGTTTGAGCGAAGGGGTGTCCATATGCGGTCGCATCGGCAGCCCGCGACCGCGCTCCCGGAGAGGAATTTGGGCGCCGGACCGGAAATCTCCGAATGCAACCTTTTACCGACCGGGTCGAAGTGCCGATTCTGTATGGGGGCTTGCGGGCGGTTACGAACCCCGGGCGAATAAATATACGCGTCCGACCGGAGGGTACGACAGTCGGTTTACTAGACACGCTCCGAGGGGAATTTTGGCCCAAGAACGGAATTCCGCAAAACCAGCGCCCTGTCGACTGTCTCGGAGTGCCGATTCTGAATTGTGGTCACATAAGCGATTCTGATGCCCGTGCGGAAAGTTATGCCCAATTCTTTCGCTGAAGGGGTGGGAATAAACCGGAGGGGGTGACTATATCGGCGATGTTCGAGCACCCATATCCACGACCCAGGGAGGATATCTAGCGTCGAGTTGAACACGACTTCCGATCGTTGTGACTGGGTAGCTCCGCATGTGGGCTCCGCCAGCGATTCGCGTAATCGAGGGAGTCGCTACTGCAAAAAAACCTCGGAATGGGGGAGATCGTCCGCTAGAATCGCAATTTCGGAGTGCGAAATGAAGGTTTTTCGACCATAAAATGACATCTTATCGTCTGAGGCAATAAGGTTGCATCGAGCGCCTCTAAGTGCCGATTCCGAATTGGGGTCTTATAAGCGATTTCGATAACCGAGCAAAAAGTTATGCCCGTTTGAGCGAAGGGGTGTCCATATGCGATCGCATCGGCAGCCCGCGACCGCGCTACCGGAGAGGAATTTGGGCGTCGGACCAGAAATCTCCGAAAGTGACCTTTTACCGACCGGGTAGAAGTGCCGATTCTGTATGGGGGCTCGCGGGCGGTTACGACCCCCGGGCGAATAAATATCCGTGTCAGACCGGAGGGTACGGCAATCGGTGTACTAGTACACACGCTCCGAGGGAAATTTTGGCCCAGCAACGGAATTCCGCAAAACCAGCGCCCTCTCGACCGTCTCGGAGTTCCGATTCCGAATTGTGGACACATAAGCGATTCCGATGCCCGTGCGGAAAGTTATGCCCAATTCTTTCGCTGAAAGGGTGGGAATAAACCGGAGGGGGTGACTATATCGGCGATGTTCGGGCACCCATATCTACGACCTGGGGAGGAGATCTCGCGTCGAGTTGAACACAACTTCCGATCGCTGTGACTGGGCAGCTCCGCGTGCGGGCTCCGCCAGCGATTCGCGAAATCGAGGGAGTCGCTACTGCCAAAAAACCTCGGAATGGGAGAGATCGTCCGCTAGAATCGCAATTTCGGAGTGCGAAATGAAGGTTTTTCGACCCCGAAACGATGTCTTATTGCTTGAGGCAATAAGGTGGCGTCGAGCGCCTCTGAGTGCCGATTCCGAATTGTGGTCTTATAAGCGATTCTGATAACCGAGCGAAAGGTTATGCCGGTTTGAGCGAAGGGGTGTCCATATGCGATCGCATCGGCAGGCCGCGACCGCGCTCCCGGAGAGGAATTTGGTCGCCGGACCGGAAATCTCCGAATGTGACTTTTTACCGATCGGGTCGAAGTGCCGATTCTGTATTGGGGGCTCGCGGGCGGTTACGACCCCCGGGCGAATAAATATCTGCGTCCGACCGGAGGGTACGACAGTCGGTGTAATAGTACACACGCTCCGAGGGGAATTTTGGCCCAGGAACGGAATTCCGCAAAACCAGCACCCTGTCGACCGACTCGGAGTGCCGATTCCAAATTGTGGTCACATAAGCGATTACGATGCCCGTGCGGAAAGTTATGCCCAATTCTTTCGCTGAAGGGGTGGGAATAAACCGGTGGGGGTGACTATATCGGCGATGTTCGGGAACCCATATCCACGACCCGGGGAGGAGATCTCGCGTCGAGTCGAACACGACTTCCGATCGCTGTGACTGGGCAGCTCCGCGTGTGGGCTCCGCCAGCGATTCGCGTATTCGAGGGAGTCGCTACTGCCAAAAAACCTCAGAATGGGGGAGATCATCTGATAGAATCACAATTTCATAGTGCAAAACGAAGGTTTTTTGACCCCGTAAGGTTTTTTTTCAGAAGAGCCATAATAATTCCTTCATTAATTATAACGACTTGCTCATTATAACGACTCTGTAAGTTATCGTAACGACTTCTTCAGAAGTTATAACGACTTGCTCATTATAACGACTCTGTAAGTTATCGTAACGACTTCTTCAGAAGTTATAACGACTTGCTCATTATAACGACTCTGTAAGTTATCGTAACGAGTTCTTCAGAAGTTATAACGACTTGCTCGTCATAACGACTCTGTAAGTTGTCGTAACGATTTCTTTAGAAAGTTACAACGACTTGCCATGTTTCATAACGATTTCTTTTGAGAGCTACAACGACTTGCCATGTTTCATAACGATTTCTTTTATCATCTGTTATAGAACGACTTGGTTGTGGTAACGATTTCATAAGTTATCATAACGACTTCTTATCAGTCTACAGCAACTTGATCATAACGATTCTATCAGATTTTCACAACGACTGCATAAGTCATGTTTCCATTAATTAAATGTTTTTCCTTGATTTAATCTACGTTGAATAGTCAAAGTCGCATCTCGTCTGATTGACTGCCATGCATTTAATAAAGACTGAACGTATCTCTGCATGGACACAAAACATATCTTCCATTCTCGTGTATTCTTTGCATGCATCTTTTAGAACGATAAAGTATTACTACTATATTGTGTCTATCTGCTTTGACGTTGATTGACATCTGGATATAGTATAGCTGTCTACCATTAAAGCTCAACCTTGCAGAACCTTAAGGATGTACTATCCTACAACAACGGACACAGAAGGAACTACAAGCAAACTCAGAAGATCTTATCTCTTTGCGTGCTCCAAAGAACAAAAGACTGTTGACAGGAAGCTTCCCAAAACCTTCAGTCTAACGTACACCAAAGCTGTGAGACAACGGTCATCTCCTTGTCCTCATTCAAATCGGAGATACAAATACAAGATGAAGCTCGGAAGACAAACGATCGAGAAAATTAATTCATATTGAAGAGCGGCTAGAACTCTGCAGCTTTCAAGTCTTCGAATTTTTCTCTAGAGCCAGAATTCAGTCTTTTCGATCTTGGCTCTTAGCTCCCTGTGCTGTGAGAAGAAAAATTAAGGAAGAGCTAGTTTAGTTTTGAGAGAGTGCACTTTGTGTAGATCTTCTCTCTCAGTGCTTGTAGCTTCAGATTGAGTTTTGTAAAAGCTTGATCTAGGGGCTAGTCTTTTTTCTCTCAAGAATTTTCCTGTTTATTCCTTCGTGTGTGAAGGAAGACCTGGTGGTTTCCAGGGTGGTGTTTTTTCCCTTCGTGTGTGAAGGAAGACCTGGTGTTACCAGGTGTTGTGTTTCCTTCAGGGGTGAAGGAAGACCAGCTAAGCTGGGTGGTTGTTTTTGTCCATAGGGGGACTGTACCCCAGTTAGTGAAATCCTGAGGGTTGCTCAGGGACTGGACGTAGGACTCCTAAGGAGAGGAGATCCGAACCAGGATAAATCTGTGTGTTGTGTGATTGTCTTCTTTGTGTGATTGTTGTTTTTACTAACCATTACTAATCCCTTTCAAGAACTCTTTATGTTTGTTTGAGTTCAGGTTTTTATCAGATAAACTTTTAAAGACCCATTCACCCCCCCCTCCTTGGTTAGCCAACCGGGCAACAAGTGGTATCAGAGCGAGTCTCTTCGACAAAGAACAAGATCCAACGATCTGAAGAGTAAAGATCCATGCAGCCCAAGGTCACTTCGAAGGTCAGTCTGTCACAGACCTCCTTTGTTCGACGGTGAAGATTATACGTATTGGAAGACCAGGATGGAATACTTTCTACAAGGCCACGATTATCAAATCTGGTCATAGTGGAAGAAGGTGATCTGGTCGTCACAAATGAGAAAGCACAATGGACAGATGAAGATAGAAAGAAAATCTCCTTGAACTGTAAAGCTAAGAGCATTCTATGTTGTGCTCTAAGCAAGAAGGAGTTCAACAGAGTTTCAGCATGCAAATCCTCCATGGAAATGTGGGAAAAGTTAAGGATTACATATGAAGGTACAGACAAAGTAAAGGAGACAAGAATCGACATTCTTGTCACTCAGTATGAAAGATTTCAAATGCAAACAGGTGAGTCTATTACCCAAATGTTTAGTAGATTTACTGACATCACTAATGGCCTAGCAAGTCTAGGAAAGTCATATGAGAATGCAGATATGGTAAGGAAGATTCTCAGATCCTTGCCATCTTCATGGACGGCAAAGGTCACAGCTATCGAAGAAGCTAATGATCTTAAGAGAATGTCAGTAGAAAAACTCATCGGGTCTCTCATGGCCCATGAAATAAACATGGAAAGACTAGGAGAATCCTCCAGTAGAAAGAAGCAGTCAAATGCGCTTAAAGCTAATGGGGACTCATCAGAAGAATCCTTAGATAACAGTGAAGATAGCAAAGATAGTGATGATGAAGAAGCCATGCTCTCAAGAAGATTGCAGAGAATCTTGGCAAAGAAGAAGAAGTTCCAGTCTGGTAGGAGGTACTTCAAGAAAAACAAAGATCTCAAGAGACCAGATGGAAAAGATCAGAAGAGGAATGAGCCACTTTGCTATGAATGCAAGAAACCTGGACATATCAAGGCAGACTGTCCAATGCTAAAGAAAAATGATCACAAGAAGAAGGACAGCTCCAAGAAGTTCAGAAGATTCAAAAGAAAGCCATGGCAGCTGCATGGGACAACAGCAGCGACTCAGACAGTGAGTCAAGCTCCAGCAGTGAAGAAGAAGAAGCCAACCTGGCTCTTATGGCAAATACCGAGGATAAGGTAACATCTGATTCCTCTTTCGATTCCTGTAATGACTCAGATTCGGATAATTTGGAAAGTGCATTTAATGAACTCTACGATAAGTATAAAGAAGTGTGTAAACTACTTAAGCTAAGCAAGAAATATCACATGTCTCGAAAATACCAACTCAGATTTAAAATCTGAAAATGAAGAACTAGAAAAACAAATAATTGAGCTTAAGAGAAGAAATGAACTATTATGTGAAAACTTAAAAGACAAGAACAGAAAATCATTGACCTAGAAAACAGGAAAGCTCAGATGATTTAAGAAAAACGGTAAATGAATTAAATGAAGAAAACAATACACTAGCAAGCACCTTAGAAAAGTTTACAAATGGAAAGAATTCCTTATTATTAAAGGTGCTAGAAGATCTGGTAAGAATAAACGAGGTTTAGGTTACATACCGCCAAAAAATGAAGAAGAAATAATCTATCCAGAAAAATATCCAACTCCTAAGTTCACTCCAGAACAAGATGTGGCATATAAAGCGAATTTTAAATACATAGAAAGAGTGACAATAACATCATGTTGTAATCACTGTAATAAGCTAGGACATTTAAAATCCACCTGTCCAACAAGACATAAGAAGTGGATAATAAAAGTAAAAATATGATACTGACCCATCAGGACCCAAAGGAACTTGGGTACCTAAATCTTGATGTCTTTATTTCAGGCTAACCTTCGAGCATCCAAATGGTATTTGGATAGTGGGTGCTCAAGGCACATGACAGGAAACCTGAAGCTTTTCTCCCATCTTCAAGATGAAGAAGGAACAGTCACTTATGGAGATAATGGAAAAGGAACTGTAGTAGGCAGTGGATCAGTTAACAGCAAAGGAAAAACAGTCATAGAATGTACTGTTAGTCAAAGGTTTAAAGCACAACCTCATAAGTATTAGTCAGCTGTGTGATAGAGGACATCAAATCAAATTTCAAGAGTCAAAATGCAGCATACTAAAGGATGGAGCAGTCATCTTTGAAGCAAATAGAGAGAAGAATCTGTACGTGCTCTACCTTGAAGAACTCAAAGAGCAAATGTGTGTCTGGCAGCCAGCAAAGACAAATCACCGATCTGTGGCACAGAAGGTTAGGCCACTGCAGCTTGGATGGCATGAGCAAGCTCAGAAAGAGAAACCTTGTGGAAGGACTACCGAAAATCAATGGTAAATTAGAAAGTGTTTGCAGACCTTGTGCTAAGGGAAAGCACACTAAGAGTTCCTTCAAGTCAAAGACGGTGGTGACCACCTCAAAACCCTTAGAGCTCCTACATATGGATCTATTTGGGCCAATGAGAACTACCAGTCTTGGAGGAAAGAATTTCGGATTTGTTATAGTAGATGACTACTCAAGATTCACATGGGTATCTTTCTTAGAACATAAAAATGACACTTTTGATAATTTTGTTAGTTTCAGCAGAAAATCCAGAAAGATCAGAAGTTCAGCATAGTATCCATTCGATCTGATCATGGTGGTGAGTTCCAAAATGAAAAGTTTGCTAGATTCTGTGATGATCAAGGAATTCAGCACAATTTCTCAGCACCAAGGACACCGCAGCAAAATGGTATAGCCGAACGGAAGAACCGAACTCTCTTGGATATGGCAAGAACTATGCTTTGTGAATATGAGTTACCAAGATATTTCTGGGCAGAAGCAGTCAACACAGCCAGCTACATTGTCAACAGAGTCATGATCAGGCCAATCCTGAAGAAGACTGCATATGAGCTGTTTAAAGGGAAGAAACCAAAGATCAGCCATTTCAGAACTTTTGGATGTCCTTGCTTTATTCACAACAACGGAAAAAGGGATATTGGTAAGTTGGATGCCAAATCAGATGAAGGCATCTTCATGGGGTACACCTCTAAACCCAAAGGCTATAGAGTATTTAATAAACGTACTTTATTGATTGAACAGTCTGTACACATTATTTTTGATGAAACTAATCCCTCCTTGAGAAAGGAAGTAGAGAGTGATATCGATGACGCAGATGAACTGTCCAATAAACTGAAAGACACATCACTTGAAGATAAGGATGATCCGCCTGGAAGAAATGCAACAAGAAGAAATTTCTCATGAAACTCTTCCAAAGGAATGGAGATACAAGAAAGATCACCCACCTGAAAACATTATTGGTGATCCATCGGTAGGGGTAAGAACAAGAGGTAACTTGATTCCTTGTGATTACCTCGCTTTTGTTTCTCAATTAGAGCCTAAGACAGTCAATGAAGCCCTAACTGACGAATCCTGGATAATAGCAATGCAAGATGAATTAAATCAATTCAAGAGAAACCAAGTATGGTCACTTGTTCCTAGACCATCAGACCATCCTGTGATCGGCACTAAATGGGTGTTCAGAAACAAATTGGATGAATCTGGTGTAATTCTAAGAAACAAGGCCAGACTGGTGGCTCAAGGCTATTGTCAAGAGGAAGGCATAGATTTTGATGAAACCTATGCACCAGTGCTAGACTTGAGGCCATTAGAATGCTACTAGCTTATGCTTCTGCATTAGATTTAAAGTTATTTCAAATGGATGTTAAATCTGCATTTCTAAATGGTTTTATAAAAGAAGAAGTTTATGTGGAACAACCGCCGGGTTTTGATGATACAGACTTTCCGAATCATGTTTTTAAGTTGCATAAGGCTCTATATGGTTAAAACAAGCACCTAGAGCCTGGTATGAAAGACTTAGTTCTTTTCTCACAAAACATGGTTTCAATAGAGGTCAAGTAGATAGCACTCTTTTATAAAAACAAAAGCCAAAAATATACTGTTGGTTCAAATTTATGTGGATGACATCATCTTTGGATCTACTGATGAATCCTTGTGCAAGTATTTTGAAAAGCTAATGCAGGGGAATTTGAGATGAGTATGATGGAGAGCTCAACTACTTCCTTGGACTTCAAATCAAACAAGGAAAGGAAGGAATTCACATCTGTCAAGCAAAGTACACCAGAGAACTGCTAAAGAAATTTGGATTTGAAAACACCAAGCCACTGTCAACACCAATGAGTACATCAACTAGGTTGGACAATGACAAGGATGGTAAGAAAGTAGATCAAAAGATCTATAGAGGTATGATAGGTTCATTACTTTATCTAACCGCAAGTAGACCTGATATATTATTTAGTGTATGCATGTGTGCTAGATATCAAGCCGACCCTAGAGATTAATTTCTGTCAAAAGGATTTTCAGATACTTAGCCAGGACTCATGATCTAGGACTATGGTATCCAAACTCCTGTGATGTAAAATTAGTAGGGTATTCTGATGCTGATTATGCTGGATGCAAGGTAGATAGAAAAAGCACCAGTGGTTGCTGTCAATTTCTTGCAGGGTGTTTAATCTCATGGTCCTCAAGGAAACAAAATTCAGTAGCACTATCTACAGCTGAAGCCGAGTACGTAGCTGCTGGAAGTTGCTGTACACAACTCTTATGGATAAAGCAACAACTTGAGGATTTTGGACTCAAAGTCAAGAAAATTCCTCTGCTATGTGACAACACCAGCGCTATCAACCTCACCAAAAATCCAATTCAGCACTCCAGGACCAAACATATTGAGGTCAGATACCATTTTATTCGTGATCATGTAGCAAATGGCAATATTGAAATATCGTTTATTGATACAAATAATCAGCTAGCAGATATTTTCACAAAGGCCTTACCTGAAGAGAGATTTACATCTCTTAGAAGGGAGTTAGGCATGTGTATTTTGTGAAAAGATCTTCATTTAAAGCTGGTATAAAAATTCTCAGAATTTAAGAAGGTTCTCTCTCTCTCTCTTTCTGTGTCAAAATCAATTCAAAAGTCTCAGTTTAAGCGTTCCGTCCGATAAGTCATAGTCCTTCAAGGCGGTCAACCTCGCTTGTCGTTTTCTGACGCCTCACCTTTTGGAGCATTTATATTCTTTAAATCGATGCGTTAACGATTCCTCTTCCTCATTCACTTTTTCCCTCTTTCGTCCCGACGCATGAGCCGATGCCCTAGCGACTCTTGCCTCTACCCTCTGCAAATTTGAAGCTTCCATCTCCTTCCCGCGAAATCGTTTGAGGGTTTCCTCTCATCACCCTTCTCGTCACCCCTTCAAACCTTCTCCCACCTGAATCCATGGCCGCACCAGCTATTGCCGGAAGTGTGGGTGGCTACAGCGCCGAATACCTCTCCCCAGCGCAGGAGGAGCGTTTCACCTTTGTGAAGACAAAGCTCTGTGGTCACAAGGAAGTAGATGTTTCAGATCTGCAGAAAAATGGAATGAGCAGCCTCATTGAGAAGATCGACCAGATGAAGTGGAAAGGGCTTACCACTTGCTCAGAGGTAAGTCCGGACCTGGTAAAGGCGTTCTTTGTATGCTTAAGAACAGAAGAAGATGGGGCCCTCGTTTCTTCAGTCAAGGGCACCGTAATCAGAATCGACCAGGAATTGCTTAGGATGCTATTTGGAGTAAGCATATCGGGCTTCAGTGGAATTCATTCTGTAATACCCAAGAAAAGGGTTTGGGGATTGTTGGGCCAGGGTTCAAGATGAGGGATGGCAAGCTAGATATCAATCAGTTAAGTGCCTTCAACCGCCTCCTTCACTTTATCGTTTGTCAGATTTTGGTTCCCCGAAGTGCAACCTTCTCCGCTTGCACTAAGGCTGACTCCGATCTGATGTACTGGGCCATTAAAAATGAGGAAATCAATATGGCCGCAGTGATGATGGAGAGAATGAAATTTGCCAGGGAGCAGATTTGGGACACTAAAAGCAAGTTGAATGTGTCCCTTCCCTATGCCCATTTACTCACCAGAATCTTCAGACACTTCGGTGTAGATGTCTCAGGGGCAGTTGTGGAGAAGATGGGCCAAGCTATCAGGTCCAGAAACTTAAAGAAGAGCGGTTTTTCAGTAGTCAATGGGGTCTGGTTCAAGGCTTCAGTTGCAGAAGGTGAAGGTCTCATTGGTGAGCCTTCAGTTACTCAAACCCAGTCAGAGGCAGATTCTGTGATGCCCGAATTGCCACTGGAATCAGGTTCTGTTCCAGTCTTTGTAGAAACAGAGCAGGAAGGGCCATCTATGGCCAGAAATCAGTCAGAGGCAGCAACAGCAGTGAGGGCAGAGGAAGACAGGCCAGCTACAGCAGATCCAGTTGTGCCTCCTGTTGAAAGGAGAATTGAGGACATTCTTCCTGAAGACATCCTGCCTGTTATGGAGCAGTCTGTGGCATCAGGCCACATCTTTGAAGACGGTCCAGTAGAAGAAGAGCAGCAAAATCCTAAGGATAATTCAATGGAAATGGATGCTCCCTGTCAGGGGAGACTGGTGCAGTTGCAGAAGATGCTCCACTTGAGGGGGAGCAATCCCAAGAGACACCAGATGTTGCACCTCCAGCCACCAGCGATCAGGAGGAAGACCAGAGAGAGTCTGAAAATTTGGATGCCAGAGAAAGGGAGACAGCTAGTTCATCAAGCTCTGATGAGGACAATAATCCACCTCCTCCAGCTACAAAGGGCAAAGAGAAAGATATAGCTCCTGAAGTACCCCTTTTAGCTGATGCACCATTTGAAAGACAGGTCAAGCAAAAGATTATCATCAATTTAAAACCTGTGATTGAGAGGTTGGATGCTCAGGGTGAGCTGCTTTGCTCACTTCAGACTGATGTGAACTCCATCTTTCTAAGCCAAGCTTCAGCCCGCAAGGAATTGGTTCAGATTCGCTCTGCCATGACATGGTTTCATCAGGAAATGGGGACCATGAAGAATATGCTATCTGACATCCTTCAGGCAGTTGGAGCTCAAGCTCCTGCTCCTCCAGCAGCTCAGGAGCCTCACTCAAGTGTACCTGAGCCCTCAGGCCCCGCAGTCAGCAGCAGCAGCAGGGCCCCGCTGAAGAGTCAGGGCCAACAGGGCCAGCTGAAGAGTCAGGGCCAGCTGAAGATTCAAGGCCATCAGGGCCAGTTGTGATGGAATCAGGGCCACCAGGGCCGGCAGTGTTGGATCCTTTGCCTCCCTTGCCTGAAGAAGTGGTTTCAGATCCTCCACCCCTTGCTCCCACTTCTACCAACACTCCCATTCCTCCTTCTCCACCCTCTAACTCCACAGCTCCACCTCCCTTCAAAAAGCCCAGATCCAGGCCCATTTCCTCTCCCACACCTTTTCCTCCTCATCCCATCACATCCTCTCCTGTTTCTTCTACTTCTCATCTTTCCTCTGCTCAAGAGTTTGAGGCCCCTCCAGCATCCTCAGCTGAAGCCTCCTCCTCTTCTGGTACATCTTCACTTCCAGAAGTAGGATCTCTCAATTCTGATGCATTTCTGAACCCCCCTGCACCTCCCTCCTTTATCACTATTATTCCTACAGATGTCCAAGTCGACTCACCCTTTCTTGATAAATCAAGGATGAGTTTGAAGAGGTCATTCTTAATCTGTGCTAAAGGTAGGTGACCACCTTTCCAAGACAGACTCTTCCAGTACTGTCTCCAAGAAACGAAAGCTTTCTTCCTCCACATCTCCTCTTTACCCTCCCTTGTGGTTTTCTCTTACAGTCACCCACAAGCATACCTCTCTGTACAAAGAATACCTTCAAAGGTTGTCTTTGCCACTCTCACAATCTTCCTTTTCTTAACCTCTCTGACCATTTAGATGTATTCTTCCCTATACTCCTCTGTCTAAAGCCGACAAATCCAAATCTTCTCCTCAGCCCACTCCAAAACTGAGGAGCAATGGGCTAAATCTCATAAAGATCTGTACAGTCGCTTCCTTCAGGCTAAGGCAGCAAGGTTTCCACCCAGGGATCACTCCTTGACCCTTTCTGAGTGGTTCCAGTTTCACCACCAGAACACCTGGGCTCCTGCCATTCAGAAGCTCATCAAGCTGGTCAGGCATTTCCAAACATTCAACAACTACAGGTATCTCAACAATTTACCTGAAGTTCAGCTCAGCCAGTTCAAGAGAGCCATCAAGGTCCTAACCCACTCTGAGCAGTCTGAGGAAATCAGAGTAGATTTTGCCACTCTTATTTACCTGAAGAGATTTTCCTGCCTCAGATTCATTTCTTGATTATGGAATCTTCGGTTGGTTCCATCATTTTTGAGCGTTTTGCAAGGGTTATGGGCAGAATCAAGATTCAGAAGGCCTCAGTTGGTTTTCCTAGATTTCTTTTCCGGGAATACCATAGAGGGTTTGTCAACTCTGCTGTCCTTGCCCCTCTCCTCTCAGAATGTGAAAGGCTGAATGCCTCCGATTGGTCCAAGCTTACTCTCTGTCTGCTCAGCAGCTAGCACATTCTGAATGCTGCTCAAGCCAGGAAGGAAAAGCTCCTATCTCTCCTGCAACCTTCTTGGATATGAATTCAATCCAGCTGGTCTTGATCCCTACGTTTGGGCTGAAAGATACAAAGTGTTTTTAGCTCTTCGCCAGGAACTCAAGGACAAACAGATTTTCTACCCTGTCACCATGGATCAGTTTCTTGCCTGTGCAAGTTTTGGTAAAACAATCATCACCTGCTCCTCCATGGATCCAGACGAGTATGACCTGTTTCTTACCAAGCAGCGCAGCCTCTATCTATCCAAGATGGCTCCAATCATGGGACCATCCTTCTCCATTGAGAGCGGTGCCTTTAGGCAATTCTTCAAGCGTCAGGAAGAGCAAGCCTGGGAAGCTATTTCTCATTATGCCTCCCTTCTCTCTCCTGCTTATTATTTGCCTGTACCTCCTCAATCTTAAATGAATGGATTGTGCTCCTTCTCCTCATGTCTCTTATTCTTTGTCTCTTTCCTTTTGCTTTTTGCTTAATGACAAAAAGGGGGAGAATGATTACCTACTTGTGTCTGACACATTCCTGAATCATGACTCAAGTACTTTAATTCCGTTTAATACTCAGTACTACTTAAATATTGATCATAGTTTTGTCATCACCCAAAAGGGGAGATTGATGAACAGTCCATCCCCATGTACTTTTAAATTAATTACTTGCCTATTTTGGTGATAAACAAACACTGTCAAAGTTTCTCTAACCTTGTTTATCTAGCCATAAGCACAGGAATTACCCAAAGAAAGTCAAGCATTTGTGGTAAGTCTTACATACATCTTTTTTCAGAAGAGCCATAATAATTCCTTCATTAATTATAACGACTTGCTCATTATAACGACTCTGTAAGTTATCGTAACGACTTCTTCAGAAGTTATAACGACTTGCTCATTATAACGACTCTGTAAGTTATCGTAACGACTTCTTCAGAAGTTATAACGACTTGCTCATTAACGACTCTGTAAGTTATCGTAACGACTTCTTCAGATTTTAACGACTTGCTCATTATAACGACTCTGTAAGTTATCGTAACGACTTCTTCAGAAGTTATAACGACTTGCTCATTATAACGACTCTGTAAGTTATCGTAACGACTTCTTCAGAAGTTATAACGACTTGCTCGTCATAACGACTCTGTAAGTTGTCGTAACGATTTCTTTAGAAAGTTATAACGACTTGCCATGTTTCATAACGATTTCTTTGAGAGCTACAAACGACTTGCCATGTTTCATAACGATTTCTTTTATCATCTGTTATAGAACGACTTGGTTGTGGTAACGATTTCATAAGTTATCATAACGACTTCTTATCAGTCTACAGCAACTTGATCATAACGATTCTATCAGATTTTCACAACGACTGCATAAGTCATGTTTCCATTAATTAAATGTTTTTCCTTGATTTAATCTACGTTGAATAGTCAAAGTCGCATCTCGTCTGATTGACTGCCATGCATTTAATAAAGACTGAACGTATCTCTGCATGGACACAGAACATATCTTCCATTCTCGTGTATTCTCTGCATGCATCTTTTAGAACGATAAAGTTTACTACTATATTTGTGTCTATCTGCTTTGACGTTGATTGACATCTGGAGATAGTATAGCTGTCTACCATTAAAGCTCAACCTTGCAGAACCTTAAGGATGTACTATCCTACAACAACGGACACAGAAGGAACTACAAGCAAACTCAGAAGATCTTATCTCTTTGCGTGCTCCAAAGAACAAAAGACTGTTGACAGGAAGCTTCCACAAACCCTTCAGTCTAACGTACACCAAAGCTGTGAGACAACGGTCATCTCCTTGTCCTCATTCAAATCGGAGATACAAATACAAGATGAAGCTCGGAAGACAAACATCGAGAAAATTTAATTCATATTGAAGAGCGGCTAGAACTCTGCAGCTTTCAAGTCTTCGAATTTTCTCTAGAGCCAGAAATTCAGTCTTTTCGATCTTGGCTCTTAGCTCCCTGTGCTGTGAGAAGAAAAATTAAGGAAGAGCTAGTTTAGTTCTGAGAGAGTGCACTTTGTGTAGATCTTCGTCTCTCAGTGCTTGTAGCTTCAGATTGAGTTTTGTAAAAGCTTGATCTAGGGGCTAGTCTTTTTCTCTCAAGAATTTTCCTGTGTTATTCCCTTCGTGTGTGAAGGAAGACCTGGTGGTTTCCAGGGTGGTGTTTTTTTCCCTTCGTGCGTGAAGGAAGACCTGGTGTTACCAGGGTGTTGTGTTTCCCTTCAGGGTGAAGGAAGACCAGCTAAGCTGGGTGGTTGTTTTTGTCCATAGGGGGACTGTACCCCATTAGTGAAATCCTGAGGGTTGCTCAGGGACTGGACGTAGGACTCCTAAGGGAGGAGATCCGAACCAGGATAAATCTGTGTGTTGTGTGATTGTCTTCTTTGTGTGATTGTTGTTTTTACTAACCATTACTAATCCCTTTCAAGAACTCTTTATGTTTGTTTGAGTTCAGGTTTTTATCAGATAAACTTTTAAAGACCCATTCACCCCCCCCTTTGGGTTAGCCAACCGGGCAACACACGCTACGAGGGGAATTTTGGCCCAGGAACGGAATTCCGCAAAACCAGCGCCCTGTCGACCGTCTCGGAGTGCAGATTCTGAATTGTGGTCAAATAAGCGATTCTGATGCCCGTGCGGAAAGTTATGTCCAATTCTTTCGCTGAAGGGGTAGGAATAAACGGAGGGGGTGGACTATATCGGCGATGTTCGGGCACCCATATCCACGACCCGGGGAGGAGATCTCGCGTCGAGTTTAACACGACTTCCGATCGCTGTGACTGGGCAGCTCCGCGTGTGGGCTCCGCCAGCGATTCGCGTAATCAAGGGAGTCGCTACTGCCAAAAAACATCGGAATGGGGGAGATCGTCCACTAGAATCGCAATTTCGGAGTGCGAAATGAAGGTTTTTCGACCCTGAAACGACGTCTTATCGCCTGTGGCGATGAGGTGGCGTCGAGCCCTCGAGTGCCGATTCCGAATTGGGGTATTATAAGCGATTCCGATAACCGAGCGAAAAGTTATGCTCGTTTGAGCGAAGGGGTGTCCATATGCGATCGCATCGGCTGCCCGCGACCGCGCTCCCGGAGAGGAATTTGGGCGCCGGACCGGAAATCTCCGAATGCGACCTTTTACCGACCGGGTCGAAGTGCTGATTCTGTAATGGGGGCTCGCGGGCGGTTATGAACCCCGGGCGAATAAATATCTGCGTCCGACCGGAGGGTACGGCAGTCGGTGTACTAGTACACACGCTCCGAGGAGAATTTTGGCCCAGGAACGGAATTCTGAAAAACCAGCGCCCTGTCGACCGTCTCGGAGTGCCGATTCCGAATTGTGGTCACATAAGGGATTCCGATGCCCGTGCGGAAAGTTATGCCCAATTCTTTCGCTGAAGGGGTGGGAATAAACCGGAGGGGGTGACTATATCAGCGATGTTCGGGCACCCATATCCACGACCCGGGGAGGAGATCTCGCGTCTAGTTGAACACGACTTCCGATCGCTGTGACTGGGCAGCTCCGCGTGTGGGCTCCGCCAGTAATTATCGTAATCGAGGGAGTCGCTACTGCCAAAAAACCTCGGAATGGGGGAGATCGTACACTAGAATCGCAATTTCGGAGTCCGAAATGAAGGTTTTTAGATCCCGAAACGACCTCTTATCGCCTGAGGCAATTAGGTGGCGTCGAGCCTCTCTGAGTTCTGATTCCGAATTGGTGTCTTATAAGCGATTCCGATAACCGAGCGAAAAGTTATGCCCGTTTGAGCGAAGGGGTGTCCATATGCGATCGCATCGGCAGCCCGCGAATGCACTCCCGAAGAGGAATTTGGGCGCCGGACCGGAAATCTCCGAATGCGACTTTTACCGACCGGGTCGAAGTGCCGATTCTGTATTGGGGGCTCGCGGGCAGTTACGACCTCCGGGTGAATAAATATCTGCATCCAACCGAAGGGTACTGCAGTCGCTGTACTAGTACACACGCTCCGAGGGGAATTTTGGCCCAGGAACGGAATTCCGCGAAACCAGGGCCCTGTTGACCGGCTCGGAGTGCCGATTCCGAATTGTGGTCACATAAGCGATTCCGATGCCAGTGCAGAAAGTTATGGCCAATTCTTTCGCTGAAGGGGTGGGAATAAACCGGAGGGGGTGACTATATTGGCGATATTCGGCACCCATATCCACGACCCGGGGAGGAGATCTCGCGTCGAGTTGAACACGACTTCCGATCGCTGTGACTGGGTAGCTCCGCGTGTGGGCTCCGCCAGCGATTCGCGTAATCGAGGGAGTCGCTACTGCCAAAAAACCTCAGAATGGGCGAGATCGTACTCTAGAATCGCAATTTCAGAGTCCGAATGAAGGTTTTTCGACCCCGAAACGATGACTTATCGCCTGAGCCAATAAGGTGGCGTCGAGCGCCTCTGAGTGCCGATTCCGAATTGGGGTCTTATAAGCGATTCCGATAACCGAGCGAAAAGTTATGCCCGTTTGAGCGAAGGAGTGTCCATATGCGATCGCATAGGCAGCACGCGACCGCTCTCCCGGAGAGGAATTTGGGCGCCGGACCGGAAATCTCCGAATGCGACCTTTTACCGACCGGTTCGAAGTGCCGATTCTGTATTGGGGGCTCGTGGGCGGTTACGACCCCCGGGCGAATAAATATCCGCGTCCGACCGTAGGTACGGCAGTCGGTGTACTAGTACACACGCTCCGAGGGGAATTTTGGCCCAGGAACGGAATTACGCAAAACCAGCTCCCTGTCGACCGTCTCGGAGTGTCGATTCCAAATTGTGGTCACATAAGCGATTCCGATGCCCGTGCGGAAAGTTATGCCCAATTCTTTCGCTGAAGGGGTGGGAATAAACGGAGGGGGTGACTATATCGGCGATGTTCGGGCACCCATATCCACGACCCGGGGAGGAGATCTCGCGTCGAGTTGAACACGACTTCCGATCGCTGTGACTGGGCAGCTCCGTGTGTGTGCTCCGCCAGCGATTTGCGTAATCGAGGGAGTCGCTACTGCCAAAAAACCTCGGAATGGGGGAGATCTCCTCTAGAATCGCAATTTTGGAGTGCGAAATGAAGGTTTTCGACCCCGAAACGAGGTCTTATCGCCTGAGGCACTAAGGTGGCATCGAGCCCCTCTGAGTGCCGATTCCGAATTGGGGTCTTATAAGCGATCCGATAACCGAGCGAAAAGTTATGCCCGTTTGAGCGAAGGGGTGTGCATATGCGATCGCATCGGCAGCCCGCGACCGTGCTCCCGGAAAGGAATTTGGGCGCCGGACCGGAAATCTCCGAATGCGACCTTTTACCGACCGGGTCGAAGTTCCGATTCTGTATTGGGGGATCGCGGGCAGTTACGACCCCCGGGCGAATAAATATCCGCGTCCGACCGGAGGGTACGACAGTCGGTGTACTAGTACACATGCTCCGAGGGGAATTTTGGCCCAGGAACGGAATTCCGCAAAACCAGTGCCCTGTCGACCGTCTCGGAGTGCCGATTCCGAATTGTGGTCACATAAGCGTTTCCGATTCCCGTGCGGAAGGTTATGGCCATTCTTTCGCCAAGGGGTGGGAATAAACAGGAGGGGGTGACTATATCGGCGATGTTCGGGCACCCATATCCACGATCCGGGGCGGAGATCTCGCGTCGAGTTGAACATGAGTTCCGATCGCTGTGACTGGGCAGCTCCGTGTGTGGGCTCCGCTAGCGATTCGCATAATCGAGGGAGTCGCTACTGCCAAAAAAACTCAGAATGGGGGAGATCGTCTGCTAGAATCGCAATTCAGAGTGTGAAAATAAGGTTTTCAACCCTGAAATGACGTCTTATCGCCTGAGGCAATAAGGTGGCGTCAAGCACCTCTGATTGCCGATTCCGAATTGGGCTATTATAAGCGATTCCGATAACTGAGCGAAAAGTTATGCCCGTTTGAGCGAAGGGGTGTCCATATGCGATCGCATCGGCATATTGGGCGCCGGACCAGAAATCTCCGAATGTGACTTTTACCGACCGGGTCGAAGTACCGATTCTGTATTGGGGGCTCGCGGGCAGTTACGACCTCGGGCGAATAAATATCCTCGTCCGACCGGAGGGTACGGCAGTCGGTGTACTAGTACACACGCTTCGAGAGGAATTTTGGCCCAGGAACGGAATTCCGCAAAAACCGCCCTGTCAACCGTCTCGGAGTGTCGATTCCGAATTGTGGTCACTTAAGCGATTCCGATGCCCGTGAAAAAAGTTATGCCCAATTCTTTCGCTGAAGTGGTGGGAACAAACCGGAGGGGATGACTATATCGGCGATGTTCGGGCACCCATATCCACGAACCGGGGAGGAGATCTCGCGTCGAGTTGAACACGACTTCTGATCGTTGTGACTGGGCAGCTCCGCGTGTGGGCTCCGCCAGCGATTCGCGTAATCGAGGGAGTCGCTACTGCCAAAAAACCTCAGAATGGGGGAGATCGTCCGCTAGAATCGTAATTTCAGAGTGTGAATGAAGGTTTTTCGACCCCGAAATGACGCTTAACGCCTGAGGCAATAAGGTGGCGTCGAGCCCCTCTGATTGTCGATTCCGAATTGGGGTCTTATAAGCGATTCCGATAACCGAGAGAAAAGTTATGCCCGTTTGAGCGAAGGGGTGTCCATATGCGATCGCATCGGCAGCACGCGACCGTGCTCCCGGAGAGGAATTTGGGCGCCGGACCGGAAATCTTCGAATGCGACCTTTTACCGACCGGGTCGAAGTGCCGATTCTGTATTGGGGGCTCTCGGGCGGTTACGACCCCCGGGCGAATAAATATCTGCTCCGACCGGAGGGTACGGCAGTCGGTTACTAGTACACACGCTCCGAGGGAAATTTTGGCCCAGGAACGGAATTCCGCAAAACCAGCTCCCTGTCGACCGTCTCGAAGTGCCGATTCTGAATTGTGGTCACATAAGCGATTCCGATTCCCGTGCGGAAAGTTATGGCCAATTTCTTTCGCTAAAGGGGTGGGAATAAACCGGAGGGGGTGACTATATCGGCGATGTTCGGGCACCCATATCCACGACCAGGGGAGGAGATCTCGTGTCGAGTTGAACACGACTTCCGATCGCTGTGACTGGGCAGCTCCGCGTGTGGGCTCCGCCAGCGATCGCGTAATCGAGGGAGTCGCTACTGCCAAAAAACCTCGGAATGAGGGAGATCGTCCCTCGAATCGCAATTTCGGAGTCCGAAATGAAGATTTTTCGACCTCGAAATGACGTCTTATCGCCTGAGGCAACAAGGTACGTCGAGCGCCTCTGAGTGCCGATTCCGAATTGGGGTCTTATAAGCGATTCCGATAACCCGCGAAAAGTTATGCCGTTTGAGCGAAGGGGTGTCCTTATGCGATCTCATCGGCAGCTCGCGACCGCGCTCCCGGAGAGGAATTTGGGCGCCGGACCGGAAATCTCCGAATGCGACCTTTTACCGACCTGGTCGAAGTTCCGATTCTGTATTGGGGGCTCGCGGCGGTTACGCCCCGGGCGAATAAATATCCGCGTCCGACCGGAGGGTACGGCAGTCGGTGTACTAGTACACACGCTACGAGGGGAATTTTGGCCCAGGAACGGAATTCCGCAAAATCAACGCCCTGTCGACCGTCTCGCAGTGCCGATTCCGAATTGTGGTCACATAAGCGATTTCGATGCCCGTGCGGAAAGTTATGTCCAATTCTTTCGCTGAAGGGGTTGGAATAAACCGGAGGGGGTGACTATATCGGCGAAGTTCGGGCACCCCTATCCACGACTCGGGAGGAGATCTCGCGTCGTGTTGAACACGGCTTCGATCGCTGTGACTGGGCTCTCGTGTGTGGGCTCCGCCAGCGATTCGCGTAATCGAGGGAGTCGCTACTGCAAAAAAACCTCAGAATGGGGGAGATCGTCCGCTAGAATCGCAATTTTGGAGTGCGAAATGAAGGTTTTCCGACCTCGAAACGACGTCTTATCGCTGAGAAAATAAGCTGGCGTCGAACGCCTCTGAGTGCCAATTCCGAATGGGGTCTTATAAGCGATTCCGATAACCGAGCGAAAAGTTATGCCCGTTTGAGCGAAGGGGTGTCCATATGCGATCGCATCGGCAGCACGCGACCGCGCTCCCAGAGAGGAATTTGGGCGCCGGACCGGAAATCTCCGAATGCGACCTTTTACCGACCAGGTCGAAGTGCCGATTCTGAATTCGTGGCTCGCGGGCGGTTACTACCCCCGGGCGAATGAATATCTGCGTCTGACCCGGAGGTACGACAGTCGGTGTACTAGTACACACGCTCCGAGGGGAATTTTGGCCCAGGAACGGAATTCCGCAAAACCAGAGCCCTGTCGACCGTCTCGCAGTGCCGATTCCGAATTGTGCTCACTAAAGCGATTCTGATGCCCGTGCAGAAAGTTATGCCCAATTCTTTCGCTGAAGAGGTGGGAATAAACCGGAGGGGTGACTATATCGGTGATGTTCGGGCACCCATATCCACGACCCGGGGAGGAGATCTCGCGTCGAGTTGAACACGACTTCCGATCGCTGTGACTGGGCAGCTCCGCAAGTGGGCTCCGCCAGCGATTCGCGTAATCGAGGGAGTCGCTACTGCCAAAAAACCTCAGAATGGGGGGGATCGTCCGCTAGAATCGTAATTTCAGAGTGTGAAATGAAGGTTTTTCGACCCCGAAATGACGTCTTATTGCCTGAGGCAATAAGGTGCGTCGAGCGCCTCTGATTGCCGATTCCGAATGGGGTCTTATAAGCGATTCCGAGAACCGAGCGAAAAGTTATGCCCGTTTGAGCGAAGGGGTGTCCATATGCGATCGCATCGGCAGCACGCGACCGCGCTCCCGGAGAGGAATTTGGGCGCCGGACCGGAAATCTTCGAATGCGACCTTTTACCGACCGGGTCGAAGTGCCGATTCTGTATGGGGGCTCGCGGGCGGTTATGACCCCCGGGCAAATAAATATCCGCGTCCGACCGGAGGGTACGGCAGTCGGTGTACTAGTACACACGCTCCGATGGGAATTTTGGCCCAGAAACGGAATCCACAAAACCAGCCCCCTGTCGACCGACTCGGAGTGCCGATTCCGAATTGTGGTCACATAAGCGATTACGATGCCCGTGCGGAAAGTTATGCCAATTCTTTCGCTGAAGGGGTGGGATAAACCGGGGGGGGTGACTATATCGGCGATGTTCGGGCACCCATATCCACGACCGGGGAGGAGATCTCGCATCGAGTTGAACACGACTTCCGTTCGCTGTGACTGGGCAGCTCTGTGTGTGGGATCCGCCAACGATTCGCGTAATCGAGGGAGTCGCTACTGCATAAAAAACCTCGGAATCTGGGAGATCGTCCGCTAGAATCGCAATTTTGGAGTGCGAAATGAAGGTTTTTCGACCATGAAACGACGTCATATCGCCTGTGGAAACAAAGTGGCGTCGAGCGCCCCTGAGTGCCGATTCCGAATTGGGGTCTTATAAGCGATTCCGATAACCGAGCGAAAAGTTATGCCCGTTTGAGCGAAGGGGTGTCCGTATGCGATCGCATCGGCAGCCCGCGACCGCGCTCCCGGAGAGGAATTTGGGCGTGTGGGCACCCAAAATTTTTTTTCTGCCATGGACTACCCTTGGCCCAGTCCCATTTAAAAGCAAAAAAGACCCACTAAAGGGCCCGCTAAGAGGCCATCTAAAAGCCCATGACCCAATGGCCCATCTACCCCATGCAAGGGGGTAATCCTAAGCTATCTCTCACCCCCCACTACCCAGACAAACCTGCTATAGCAGCAGCATGAGGGGGGCGGCTGGCAGTGGCCTCTCTCTAAGTAGCTGGGCTACAGACGAGAGTGAAAAAGGGAGAGGTCTCTTGTTGGTTTTTTTAGAGAAAAAAGGTAGAGGGGCTGGAAGCTTCTCCTCCAAGGCTTCTTGGTTGGGAAGGCAGGAGAGAAAAAGGAGGGCAAGAGGAGAGCTGGCTGGGGGGATCTGACCCGGGTTTTTCATCAGCAAAAGAAGAGAAAAGGGGAGGGCGGCTGGTTTTTTTTTCGGGGTTTTCTGGTTCTAAACAGCAGCTGAAGAGAAGAGAAAGGCAAGAAGAGGAGGGCTTCTCTAGGGGGTTCCTTTCTTCCTGGCGTAGAAGGCAAGAGGAGCAGCCACAGCAGCTGAAGAGAAGAGGAAGGCAAGAAGAGGAGGGCTTCTCTAGGGGGCTTCCTTTCTTCCTGGCGTAGAAGGCAGAGGAGCAGCCACAGCAGCTGAAGAGAAGAGGAAGGCAAGAAGGGGGGGGACGGCTGGTTCCTCTTCCTGGCTAGAAGGCAGAAGGGAAAGGGAAGGAGAAGAGGGCATTCTCCTCTAAAAGGAGGCTGCGTAGGTGACTAAAAGGAGGGAGGGTTCCTTCTCACTCTCTTCTCTCTGGATCGCTGGTTGCTTGCGTGAGAGAGAAGAAGTTGAGGAAAAGAATAGAGGAGGAAAAGATTGAAGAAGAAGAAGAGAAGAGAAGAGGAGTGAGGGCGCTGCTATGGCAGTCCCACTCTCTTATGTTGTTTTCTTTATTTCTCTCCTTTCTATGTAATATTTCCCATATCCAACAGTGAAAGGGCCCTTTTCTCTATTTCTTTTTGTTGTGTGCTTGGCCCCTCTCGGTTGTAGTTAGCATAGATTAAAAGCATGTGTGCATGCTTCCCATCCCCCTTGTTTATATATATATATATATATAATATATTATATATATAATATATATATTCTTCTATTGCGCATAACCGAAGTGGATGATCCCTTCCCCCCTTTTGGGTTGTTCATGTTTGCATGAGATCATCCCCATCACCTCACTTGGAGCAATGAGAAGGGCGGCTGGGGGTCCTCAGCCCATCAAGGGCAGTCCATGAGGAACCACCCACTGCCATGTCATCTTTTGCTTCAATAGACCCTTTTTATTGTGTTTCTCTCTCTAGGTTTTGTGCTCAAACCGTGACTGTTGAACGCCCAACACAAAGAGGACATGTAAGGCCATACATAAACCTCCTGTGATGGGTCTAGAAGCAACCAAAATACTGTGCAAATACCCCTTGCTGCTGCCATGTTTGACTGTTTCAAATCCTGCCGATTCACTTTTTTTGAGACCTTGAACACTAAGGGTCAGGTAATTGATACCTGGGCCCTGTTCAGGTTTATGAAAGGTGTCATTATATGTCAAATGATCTGTGTTTCCGACGGGACGCCCAAACGCCGCGCGTGTTTGAGAACCGTGCCTCCGAGTGTGTTGCCGAATCACTTTTTCGGGTGGTTTTGAACATAAAGGGTTCGGTATCCAGTACCCATGCCCGTTCAGGCCCATGGATGTATTCTTCATGTGTTGAATAGCCCGTCAGCCCGCTGGACACTCAGATCATCTCCGGATTTTGAGAACCGTGCCTCCGAAGTGCTGCCGATTCACTTTTCCGGGTGGCTTTGAACATAAAGGGTTCGGTATTCAGTACCCATGCCCGGTTCAGGCCCATGGATGGGGTCTCCATATGTTGAATAGCCCGTCAGCCCGACTGGACGCTCAGATCATCTCCGGATTTCGAGAACCGTGCCTCCGAGTGCTGCCGAATCACTTTTCCGGTGATTTTGAACATGAGGGTTCGGTATCCAGCACCCATGCCCGGTTTAGGCCCATGGATGGGGTCTCCATATGTTGAATAGCCCGTCAGCCCGGCTGGACACTCAGATCATCTCCGGATTTTGAGAACCGTGCCTCCGAAGTGCTGCCGATTCACTTTTTCGGGTGGCTTTGAACATAAAGGGTTCGGTATCCAGTACCCATGCCCGGTTCAGGCCCATGGATGTATTCTACATATGTTGAATAGCCGTCAGCCCGGCTGGACGCTCAGATCATCTCCGGATTTTGAGAACCGTGCCTCCGAAATGCTGCGAATCAACTTTCCGGGTGACTTTGAACATGAAGGTTCGGTATCCAGTACCCATGTCCGGTTCAGGCCCATGGATGGATTCTCCATATGTTGAATAGCCCGTCAGCCCGACCGGACATTCAGGTCATCTCTGAATTTGGAGAACCGTGTCCCCGAAGTGCTGCCGAATCACTTTTCCGAGTGGTTTTGAACATGAAGGGTTCGGTATCTGTACCCATGCCCGGTTCAGGCCCATGGATGTGTTCTCCATATGTTGAATAGCCTGTCAGCCCGGCTGGACGCTCAGATCATCCCGAATTTTGAGAACCGTGCCTCGAAGTGCTGCCGAATCACTTTTCCGGGTGATTTTGAACATGAAGGGTTCGGTATCTAGTACCCATGCCCGGTTCAGGCCCATGGATGGATTCTCCATATGTTGAATAGCCCGTCAGCCCGACGGACACTCAGGTCATCTCCGGATTTTGAGAACCGTGCCTCCGAAGTGCTGCCGAATCACTTTTTCGGGTGGTTTTGAACATGAAGGGTCGGATAGTCCGTCCCCGTGCCCGATCCGAGCTCATAGATGGTGTCCATACACATGTGGGTGTTTCCATCCCGTCTGTCAGTTCTGGTTCTTCCTGGATTTTAAGAACCGTGCACGAACAGGGCCGCAGAATCACTGCGATTTGATATTTTGGACAAAAGGGCCGGATAACCTGATTCCCACGCCCCGTCCGGAATTGAAAAGCCCTTTCGTGGATTGGGTGCCATTCCTCCCGACCTGGTCTTCGGATCCTCCGTTTCCCACGTGTTTTGTGCGTTGCAAGGGCTGCCGAATCATTTTGGTCTGTGAATAGTGCTGCCGATTCGCCCCTGCTGAATGGCCTGGCTGCCGATTCGCCCCTGCTGATTCACCTTTGCTGAATGGCCTGGCTGCCGATTCAGTCTGTGATTCACCTTTGCTGAATGGCCTGGCTGCCGATTCAGTCCTGCTGATTCACCTTTGCTGAATGCCCTGGCTGCCGATTCAGTCCTGCTGATCCACCTTTGCTGAATGGCCTGGCTGCCGATTCAGTCTTACTGATTCACCCCGCTGAATGGCCTGGCTGCCGATTCGCTCCGCTGATTCACCTTTGCTGAATGGCCTGGCTGCCGATTCGCTTTTGCTGATTCACCTTTGCTGAATGGTTTTAGCCGCCGAATCGTTTGCTTTCCGAATGAAATGGATTGTGCATGACAATGTTTAGGCATATAAGAGTCAAATGAGATCGAACCATGAAAAGAACAATGACAATCAAAACATGTCAAATTTCTTGCATTACTCAAATAAAAAAAATGTGTAATAAAAATAAGAGAACAAATAAATGAACAAGCATGCAAATTGACCTTAAAAGACGAATAGCACACCACACATTAAAAAAAATCTCTTGCAAATTTGACTGCAATCTTGTAGTTTTATTTTGCGCCTTTTATCGGATGTCCCGACTTAGGCCATAAGACCTTCTATTCTGGCGATTAATCAAGGGTTTTCTCTTTCTAAAAGAGATGTAATTAACGTCGTTGCGTTCAGGCAACGACGGGATCTTGGTCCAGGACCCGACACTCACTTTCATTTGACGAAGTCAAGCGGTGCGCACAACAGACCTAAAGCCCTCCGACTCTCGTAGGTAGACCATTTATTGTCACCTCGGTGGACTGGCACGCCCGCGCTCTGCAATTGTAGGGTCATCTCTCGTCACCATTGCTCGTGTAGCATCCGACGAGATTTGAACTTACAATGCGCAGCCATGAGAAAAGAGCAACATGATAATAGATTTTTAAATAGATTTAAAATTTTCCATTTCCACAGGGCGCCGGACCAGAAATCTCCGAATGTGACCTTTTACCGACCGGGTCGAAGTGCCGATTCTGTATTGGGGACTCGTGGGAGGTTTCGACCCCCGGGCGAAAAAATATCCGCGTCCGACCGGAGGGTACGGCAGTCGGTGTACTAGTACACACGCTCCGAGGGGAATTTTGGGCCAGGAACAGAATTCCGCAAAACCAGCGCCCTGTCGACCGTCTCGGAGTCCCGATTCCGAATTGTGGTCACATAAGCGATACCGATGCGTGCGGAAAGTTATACCCAATTCTTTCGCTGAAGGGGTGGGAATAAACCGGAGGGGGCGACTATATCGGTGATGTTCGGGCACCCATATCCACGACCGGGGAGGAGATCTCGCGTCGAGTTGAACACGACTCCGATTGCTGTGACTGGGCAGCTCCGCGTGTGGGCTCCGCCAGCGATTCGCGTAATCGAGGGAGTCGCTACTGCCAAAAAACCTCGGAATGGGGGAGATCGTACTCTAGAATCGCAATTTCGGAGTCCGAAATGAAGGTTTTTCGACCCCGAAACGACGTCTTATCGCCCGAGGCAATAAAGTGGCGTCGAGCGGCTCTGAGTGCCGATTCCGAATGGGGTCTTATAAGCGATTCCGATAACCGAGCGAAAAGTTATGTCCGTTTGAGCGAGGGGTGTCCATATGCGATCGCATCGGCAGCCCGCGACCGCGCTCCCGGAGATGAATTTGGGCGTCGGACCGGCAATCTCCGAATGTGACCTTTTACCGACCGGGTCGAAGTGCCGATTCTATATTGGGGGCTCGCGGGCGGTTTCGACCCCCGGGCGAATAAATATCCGCGTCCGACGGAGGGTACGACAGTCGGTGTACTAGTACACACGCTCCAAGGGGAATTTTGGGCCAGGAACGGAATTCCGCAAAACCTGCGCCCTGCCGACCGACTCGGAGTGCCGATTCCGAATTGTGGTCACATAAGCGATTCTGATGCCCGTCCGGAAAGTTATGCCCAATTCTTTCGCTGAAGGGGTGGGAATAAACCGGAGGGGGTGACTATATCGGCGATGTTCAGGCACCCATATCCACGACCCGGGGAGGAGATCTCGCGTCGAGTTGAACACGACTTCCGATCGCTGTGACTGGACAGCTCCGCGTGTGGGCTCCGCCAGCGATTCGTGTAATCAAGGGAGTCGTTACTGTCAAAAAACCTCGGAATGGGGGAGATCGTCCTCTAGAATCGAAATTTCAGAGTGCTAAATGATGGTTTTTCGACCCTGAAACGACGTCTTATCGCCTGAGGCGATAATGTGGCGTCGAGCGCCTCTGAGTGCCGATCCCGAATTGGGGTCTTATAAGCGATCCGATAACCGAGTGAAAAGTTATGCCCGTTTGAGCGAAGGGGTGTCCATATGCGATCGCATCGGCAGCACGCGACCGCGCTCCCGGAGAGGAATTGGGCGCCGGACCGGAAATCTCCGAATGCGACCTTTTACCGACCGGGTCAAAGTGTCGATTCTGAATTGGGGGCTCGCGGCGGTTCCGACCCCCGGGCGAATAAATATCCGCGTCCGACCGTAGGGTACGACAGTCGGTGTTCTAGTACACACGCTCCGAGGGGAATTTTGGCCCAGGAACGGAATTCCGCAAAACCAGCGCCCTGTCGACCGTCTCGGAGTGCGATTCCGAATTGTGGTCACATAAGCGATTCTGATACCCGTGCGGAAAGTTATGCCCAATTCTTTCGCTGAAGGGGTGGGAATAAACCGGAGGGGGGACTATATCGGCGATGTTCGGGCACCCATATCCACGACCCGGGGAGGAGATCTCGCGTCGAGTTGAACACGACTTCGATCGCTGTGACTGGGCAGCTCCGTGTGTGGGCTCCGCCAGCGATTCGCGTAATCGAGGGAGTCGCTACTGCCAAAAAACCTCGGAATGGGGGAGATCGTACGCTAGAATGGCAATTTCGGAGTGCGAAATGAAGGTTCTTCGACCCCGAAATGACGTCTGATCGCCTGAAGCAATAAGGTGGCGTCGAGCCCCTCTGAATGCTGATTCGAATTGGGGTTTTATAAGCGATTCCGATAACCGAGCGAAAAGTTATGCTGTTTGAGCGAAGGGGTGTCCGTATGCGATCGCATCGGCAGCCCGCGACCGTACTCCCAGAGAGGAATTGGGCGCCGGACCGGAAATCTACAAATGTGACCTTTTATCGACCGGGTCGAAGTGCCGATTCTGAATTGGGGGCTCGCGGTGGTTCCGACCCCCGGGCGAATAAATATCGGCGTCCGACCGGAGAGTACGGCAGTCGGTGTACTAGTACTGGTCACATAAGCGATTTCGAAGTCCGTACGGAATGTTATGCCAATTCTTTCGCTGAAGGGGTGGGAATAAACGGAGGGGGTGACTATATCGGCGATGTTCAGGCACCCATATCCACGACCCGGGGAGGAGATCTCGCGTCGAGTTGAACACGACTTCGATCGCTGTGACTGGACAGCTCCGCGTGTGGGCTCCGCCAGCGATTCGTGTAATCAAGGGAGTCGTTACTGTCAAAAAACCTCGGAATGGGGGAGATCGTCCTCTAGAATCGAAATTTCAGAGTGCTAAATGATGGTTTTTCGACCCTGAAACGACGTCTTATCGCCTGAGGCGATAATGTGGCGTCGAGCGCCTCTGAGTGCCGATCCCGAATTGGGGTCTTATAAGCGATTCCGATAACCGAGTGAAAAGTTATGCCCGTTTGAGCGAAGGGGTGTCCATATGCGATCGCATCGGCAGCACGCGACCGCGCTCCCGGAGAGGAATTTGGGCGCCGGACCGGAAATCTCCGAATGCGACCTTTTACCGACCGGGTCAAAGTGTCGATTCTGAATTGGGGGCTCGCGGGCGGTTCCGACCCCCGGGCGAATAAATATCCGCGTCCGACCGTAGGGTACGACAGTCGGTGTTCTAGTACACACGCTCCGAGGGGAATTTTGGCCCAGGAACGGAATTCCGCAAAACCAGCGCCCTGTCGACCGTCTCGGAGTGCCGATTCCGAATTGTGGTCACATAAGCGATTCTGATACCCGTGCGGAAAGTTATGCCCAATTCTTTCGCTGAAGGGGTGGGAATAAACCGGAGGGGGTGACTATATCGGCGATGTTCGGGCACCCATATCCACGACCCGGGGAGGAGATCTCGCGTCGAGTTGAACACGACTTCCGATCGCTGTGACTGGGCAGCTCCGTGTGTGGGCTCCGCCAGCGATTCGCGTAATCGAGGGAGTCGCTACTGCCAAAAAACCTCGGAATGGGGGAGATCGTACGCTAGAATGGCAATTTCGGAGTGCGAAATGAAGGTTCTTCGACCCCGAAATGACGTCTGATCGCCTGAAGCAATAAGGTGGCGTCGAGCCCCTCTGAATGCTGATTCCGAATTGGGGTTTTATAAGCGATTCCGATAACCGAGCGAAAAGTTATGCCTGTTTGAGCGAAGGGGTGTCCGTATGCGATCGCATCGGCAGCCCGCGACCGTACTCCCAGAGAGGAATTTGGGCGCCGGACCGGAAATCTACAAATGTGACCTTTTATCGACCGGGTCGAAGTGCCGATTCTGAATTGGGGGCTCGCGGGTGGTTCCGACCCCCGGGCGAATAAATATCGGCGTCCGACCGGAGAGTACGGCAGTCGGTGTACTAGTACTGGTCACATAAGCGATTTCGAAGTCCGTACGGAATGTTATGCCCAATTCTTTCGCTGAAGGGGTGGGAATAAAACGGAGGGGGTGACTATATCAGCGATGCTCGGGCACCCATATCCACGACCCGGGGAGGAGATCTCGCGTCGAGTTGAACATGTCTTCCGATCACTGTGACTGGGCAGCTCCGCATGTGGACGCCGCCAGCGATTCGCGTAATCGAGCGAGTCGCTACTGCCAAAAAACCTCGGAATGAGGGAGATCGTCCGCTAGAATCACAATTTCGGAGTGCGAAACGAAGGTTTTTCGACCCCGAAAAGACGTCTTATCACCTGAGGCAATAAGGTGGCATAGAGCGCCTCTGAGTGCCGATTCTGAATTGGGGTCTTATAAGCGATTCCGATAACCGGGCAAAAAGTTATGTCCGTTTGAGCGAAGGGGTGTCCGCATGCGATCGCATCGGTCCGAAAATATCCGAATGCGACCTTTTACCGACAGGGACGAAGTGTCGATTCTGAATTGGGGGATCACGGGCGGTTTCGACCCCCGGGCGAATAAATATCTGCGTCTGACCGGATGTACGGCAGTCGGTGTACTAGTACACACGCTTCCGAGGGGAATTTTGGCCCAGGAACAGAATTCCGCAAAACCAGCGCCCTGTCGACGTCTCGGAGTGCTGATTCCGAATTGTGGTCACATAAGCGATTCCGATGCCCGTGCGGAAAGTTATGCCCAATTCTTTCGCTGAAGGGGTGGGAATAAATCGGAGGGGGTGACTATATCTGCGATGTTCGGGCACCCATATCCACGACCCAGGGAGGAGATCTCTCGTCGAGTTGAACATGACTTCCGATCACTCTGACTGGGTAGCTCCGCATGTGGGCTCCGCCAGCGATTCGCGTAATCGAGGGAGTCGCTACTGCAAAAAAACCTTGGAATCGGCGAGATCGTTCCCTAGAATCGCAATTTCAGAGTGCGAAACGAAGGTTTTTCGACCCCGAATCGACGACTTATCACCTGAGGCGATAAGGTGGCATAGAGAGCCTCTGAGTGCCGATTCCGAATTGGGGTCTTATAAACGATTCCGGTAACCGAGCGAAAAGTTATGCAGTTTGAGCGAAGGGGTGTCCGTATGCGATAGCATAGGCAGCCCTCGACCGCGCTTCCGGAGAGGAATTTGGGCGCTGGTCCAGAAATCTCCGAATGCGACCTTTTACCGACCGGGTCGAAGTGCCGATTCAGAATTGGAGGATCACGGGCGGTTCCGACCCCCGGGCGAATAAATATCCGCGTCTGACCGGAGGGTACGACAGTCGATTTACTAGTACACACGCTCCGAGGGAATTTAGGCCCAGGAATGGAATTCCGCAAAACCAGCTCCCTGTCGACCGTCTCGGAGTGCCGATTCCTAATTGTGGTCACATAAGCGATTCCGATGCCAGTGCGAAAAGTTAAGCCTACTTCTTTCGCTGAAGGGGTGGGAATAAATCAGAGGGGGTGACTATATCGGCGATGTTCGGGCACCCATATCCACGACCTGGGAGGAGATCTCACGTCGAGTTGAACACGACTTCCAATCACTATGACTGGGCAGCTCCGCGTGTGGGCTCCGCCAGCAATTCTCGTAATCGAGGGAGTCGCTACTGCCAAAAAACCTCGGAATAGGGGAGATCGTCCGATAGAATCGCAATTTCGGAGTGCGAAACGAAGGTTTTTCGACCCCAAAACACGTCTTATCGCCTGAGGCAATAAGGTGGCGTAGAGCTCCTCTGAGTGCCGATTCCGAATTGGGGTCTTATAAGCGATTCCGATAATCGAGCAAAAAGTTATGCCCGTTTGAGCGAAGGGGTGTCGTATGCGATTGCATCGGCAGCCCGCGACCGCGCTCCCGGAGAGGAATTTGGGCCCGGTCTGGAAATCTCCGAATGCGACCTTTTAACGACCGGGTCAAAGTACCGATTCTGAATTGGGGGATCACGGGCGATTCCGACCCCCGGGCGAATAAATATCTCGTGTGACCGGAGGGTACGGCAGTCGGTGTACTAGTACACACGCTCCGGGGGGGAATTTTGGCCCAGGAACAGAATTCCGCAAAACCAGTGCCCTGTCGACCGTCTCGGAGTGCCGATTCCAAATTGTGGTCACATAAGCGATTCTGATGCCCGTGCGTAAAGTTATGCCCAATTCTTTCGCTGAACGGGTGGGAATAAACTGGAGGGGGTGACTATATCGGCGATGCTCGGGCACCCATATCCACGACCCGGGAGGAGATCTAGCGTCGCGTTGAACATGACTTCCGATCACTGTGACTGGGCAGCTCCGCGTGTGGGCTCCGCCAGCGATTCACGTAATCGAGGGAGTCGGTATTGCCAAAAAACCTCGGAATGGGGGAGATCGTCGCTAGAATCGCAATTTCGGAGTGCGAAACGAAGGTTTTTGGACCCCGAAATGATGTCTTATCGCCCGAGGCAATAATGTGGTGTAGAGCGCCTCTGAGTGCCGATCCGAATTGGGGTCTTATATGCGATTACGATAACCGAGCGAAAAGTTATGCCCGTTTGAGCGAAGGGGTGTCCGTATACGATCGCATCGGCAACCCCGAGGACGCGCTCCCGGAGAGGAATTTGGGCGCCGTACCGAAATCTCCGAATGCGACATTTTACCGACGGGTCGAAGTGCCGATTCTGAATTGGGGGCTCGCGGGCACTTCCGACCCCCGGGCGAATAAATATCGGCGTCCGACCGGAGGGTACAGTAGTCGGGGTACTAGTACACATGCTCTGGGGGGAATTTTGGCCCCGGAACGGAATTGTGCAAAACCAGCACCCTGTCGACCGTCTCTGAGTGCCGATTCCGAATTGTGGTCACGTAAGCGATTCCGATGCTTGTGCGGAAAGTTATGCCCAATTCTTTCGCTGAAGGGGTGGGAATAAACCGGAGGGGTGACTATATCGGCAATGTTCGGGCACCCATATCCACGAACCGGGGAGGAGATCTCGCATCGATTTGAACACGACTTCCGATCTCTGTGACTGGGCAGCTCTGCGTTTGGGCTCCGCCAGTAATTTGCGTAATCGAGGGAGTCGCTACTGCCAAAAAACCTCGGAATGGGGGAGATCGTCCGCTAGTATCGAAATTTTGGAGTGCGAAACAAAGGTTTTTCGACCCCAAAACACGTCTTATCGCCTGAGGCAATAAAGCGGCGTCGAGCGCCTCTGAGTGCCGATTCTGAATTGGGGTCTTATAAGAGATTCCGATAACGGAGCGAAAAGTTATGCCCGTTTGAGCGAATGGGTGTTCGTATGCGATCGCATCGGCAGCCTGCGACCGCGCTCCCGAGAGGAATTTGGGCGTCGGTCAGGAAATCTCCGAATGCGACCTTTTACCGACCGAGTCGATGTGTCGATTCTGAATTGGGGGATCACGGGCGTTCCGACCCCCGGGCGAATAAATATCCACGTCTGACCGTAGGGTACGGCAGTCGGTGTACTCCGAGAGGAATTTTGGCCTAGGAACGGAATTTGCAAAAACCAGCGCCCTGTCGACCGTCTCAGAGTGTCGATTCCGAATTGTGGTCACCTAAGCGATTTCGTTGCCCGTGCGGAAAGTTATGCCCAATTCTTTCGCTGAAGCGGTGGGAATAAACTGGAGGGGGTGACTATATTGGCGATGTTCGGGCACCCATATCCACGACCTGGGGAGGAGATCTCACGTCAAGTTGAACACGACTTCCAATCACTATGACTGGGCAGCTCCACGTGTGGGCTCTGCCAGCGATTCTCGTAATCGAGGGAGTCGCTACTGCCAAAAAACCTCAGAATGGGGGAGATCGTCCGCTAGAATCGCAATTCCGGAGTGCGAAACGAAAGTTTTTCGACCCCGAAACGACGTTCTATCGCCTGAGGCTATAAGGTGGCGTAGAGCGCCTCTGAGTGCCGATTCCGAATTGGGGTCTTATAAGAGATTCCGATAACGGAGCAAAAAGTTATGCCCGTTTGAGCGACGGGGTGTCCGTATGCGATCGCATCGGCAGCCCGCGACCGCGCTCCCGGATAGGAATTTGGGCGCCGGATTGCAAATCTCCGAATGTGACCTTTTACCGATTGGGTCGAATTGTCGATTCTGAATTGGGGGCTCGCGGGCGGTTCCGACCCCCGGGCGAATAAATATCGGCATCCGACCGGAGGGTACGGCAGTCGGTGTACTAGTACACACGCTCCGGGGGGAATTTTGGCCCCGGAACGGAATTCCGCAAAACCAGCACCCTGTCGACCGTCTCGGAGTGCCGATTCCAAATTGTGGTCACATAAGCGATTCCGATGCCCGTGCGGAAAGTTATGCCCAATTCTTTCGCTGAAGGGGTGGGAGTAAACCGGTGGGGTGACTATATCGGCAATGTTAGGGTACCCATATCCACGACCCGGGTAGGAGATCTCGCGTCAAGTTGAACACGACTTTCGATCGCTGTGACTGGGCAGCTGTGCGTTTGGGCTCCGCCAGCAATTCGCGTAATCGAGGGAGTCGCTACTGCCAAAAAACCTCAGAATGGGGGAGATCGTCCGCTAGAATCGCATTTCAGAGTGCAAAACGAAGGTTTATACCCCAAAACACGTCTTATTGCCTGAGGAAAAATGTGGCGTCGAGCGCCTCTGAGTGCCGATTCCAAATTGGTGTCTTATAAGCGATTCCGATAACCGAGCGAAAAGTTATTCCCGTTTGAGCGAAGGGGTGTCCGTATGCGATCACATCGGCAGCCCGCCACCGCGCTCCCGGAGAGGAATTTGGGCGCCGGTCAGGAAATCTCCGAATGCGACCTTTTACCGACCGGGTCGAAGTGTCGATTCTGAATTGGGGGATCACGGGCGGTTCCGACCCCCGGGCGAATAAATATCCACGTTTGACCGGAGGGTACGGCAGTCGGTGTACTAGTACACACGCTCCGAGGGGAATTTTGGCCCAGGAACGGAATTCCGCAAAACCAGAGCCCTGTCGACCGTCTCAGAGTGTCGATTCCGAATTGTGGTCACGTAAGCGTTTCCGATGCCCGTGCGGAAAGTTATCCCAATTCTTTCGCTGAAGGGGTGGGAATAAACCAGAGGGGGTGACTATATCGGCGATGTTCGGGCACCCATATCCACGACCTGAGTAGGAGATCTCGCGTCGAGTTGAACACAACTTCCAATCACTATGACTGGGCAGCTCGTGTGTGGGTTCCGCCAGCGATTCGCGTACTCGAGGGACTCGCTAGTGCCAAAAAACCTCAGAATGGGGGAGATCGTCCGCTAGAATCGCAATTTCAGAGTGCGAAACGAAGGTTTTTCGACCCCGAAATGACGTCTTATCGCCTGAGGCCATAAGGTGGCGTAGAGCGCCTCTGAGTGCCGATTCTGAATTGGGGTCTTATAAGAGATTCCGATAACCGAGCGAAAAGTTATGCCCGTTTGAGCGAAGGGGTGTTCGTATGCGATCGCATCGGCAGCCCGCGACCGCGCTCTCGGACAGCAATTTGGGCTCTGGACCGGAAATCTCCGAATGTGACCTTTTACCGACCGGGTCGAAGTTCCGATTCTGAATTGGGGGCTCGCGGGCAGTTCCGACCCCCGGGCGAATAAATATCGGCGTCCGACTGGAGGGTACAGCAGTCGGTGTACTAGTACACACGCTCCGGGGGGAATTTTGGCCCAGGAACGGAATTCCGTAAAACCAGCGCCCTATCAACCGTCTCGGAGTGGCGATTCCGAATTGTGGTCACATAAGAGATTCCGATGCACGTGCGGAAAGTTATTCCCATTCTTTCGCTGAAGGGGTGGGAATAAACCGGAGGGGGTGAATATATCGGCGATGCTCGGCCACCCATATCCACGACCCGGGGAGGAGATCTCACGTCGAGTTGAACACGACTTGTGATCACTATGACTGGGCAGCTCCGCGTGTGGGCTCCGCCAGCGATTTGCGTAATCGACGGAGTCGCTACTGCCAAAAAATCTCCGAATGGGGGAGATCGTCCACTAGAATCGCAATTTCGGAGTACGAAACGAAGGTTTTTCGACCCCGAAACGACGTCTTATCGCCTGTGGCAATAAGGCGTCGTAGAGCGCCTCTGAGTGCCGATTCCGAATTGGGGTGTTATAAGCGATTCCGATAACCGAGCGAAAAGTTATGCCCGTTTTAGCGAAGGGGTGTCCGTATGCGATTGCATCGGCAGCCCGCGACCGTGCTCCCGGTGAGGAATTTGGGCGCCGGACCGGAAATCTCCGAATGTGACCTTTTACTGATCGGGTCGAAGTTTCGATTTTTAATTGGGAGCTCGCGGGCGGTTCCGACCCTCGGGCGAATAAATATCGGTGTCCGACTAGAGGGTACGGCAGTCGGTATACTAGTACACACACTCCAGGTGGGAATTTTGGCCCCGAAACGGAATTCCACAAAACCAGTGCCCTGTCGACCGTCTCGGAGTTCTGATTCCGAATTGTGGTCACCTAAGCGATTCTGATGCCCGTGCAGAAAGTTATGCCCAATTCTTTCGCTGAAGGGGTGGGAATAAACGGAGGGGGGGTGACTATATAGGCGATGCTCGGGCACCCATATCTAGGACCCGGGGAGGAGATCTCGCGTCAAGTTGAACACGACTTCCTATCACTGTGACTGGGCAGCTCCGCGTGTGGGCTCCGCCAGCGATTCGTGTAATCGAGGGAGAATCTACTACGAAAAAACCTCGGAATGGGGAGATCGTCCGCGAGAATCACAATTTCGGAGTGCGAAACGAAGGTTTTTCGACCCCTAAACGACGTCTTATCGCCAGAGGCCATTAGGTGGAGTAGAGCGCCTCTGAGTGCCGATTCCGAATTGGGGTCTTATAAGCAATTCCGATAACCGAGCGAAAAGTTATGCCCGTTTGAGCGAAGGGGTGTCCGTATGCGATCGCATCGGCAGCCCGCGACCGCGCTCCCGGAGAGGAATTTGGGCGCCAGATCGTAAATCTCCGAATGCAACCTTTTACCGACTGGGTCGAAGTGCCGATTCTGAATTGGGGGCTCGCGGGCGGTTCCGACCCCCGGGCGAATAAATATCCGCGTCCGACCGGACGGTACGGCAGTCAGTGTACTAGTACACACGCTCCGGGGGGAATTTTGGCCCCAGAACGGAATTCCGCAAAACAAAAGCACCCTGTCGACCGTCTCGGAGTGCCGATTCCAAATCGTGGTCACATAAGCGATTCCGATGTCCGTGCGGAAAGTTATGCCCAATTCTTTCGCTGAAGAGGTGGGAATAAACGGGAGGGGTGACTATATCGGAAATATTCGGGCACCCATATCCACGACCCGGGGAGGAGATCTCTCGTCGAGTTGAACACGACTTCCGATCACTGTGACTGGCCAGCTCTGCGTTTGGCTCCTCCAGCAATTCGCGTAATCGAGGGAGTCGCTACTGCCAAAAAAACCATGGAATGGGGGAGATCGTCCGCTAGAATCGCAATTTCGGAGTGCGAAACGAAGGTTTTTCGACCCCGAAACGACGTCTTATCGCCTGAGGCCATAAGGTGGCGTAGAGCGCCTCTGAGTGCCGATTCCGAATTCGAGTCTTATAAGAGATTCCGATAACGGAGTGAAAAGTTATGCCCGTTTGAGCGACGGGGTGTCCGTATGCGATCGCATCAGCAGCCAGCGACCGCGCTCCTGGAGAGGAATTTGGGCGCCGGACCAGAAATCTCATAATGCGACCTTTTACCGACCGGGTCGAAGTGCTGATTCTGAATTGGGGGCTCGCGGGCGGTTCCGACCCCCGGGCGAATAAATATCGGCGTCCGACCGGAGGGTATGGCAGTCGGTGTACTAGTACACACGCTCCGGGGGGGAATTTTGGCCCAGGAACGAAATTCCGCAAAACCTGTGCCCTATCGACCGTCTCGGAGTGCCGATTCGGAATTGTGGTCACATAAGCGATTCCTATGCCCATGCGGAAAGTTATGCCCAATTCTTTCGCTGAAAGGGTGGGAATAAACCGGAGGGGGTGACTATATCGGCGATGTTCGGGCACCCATATCCACGACCCGGGGAGGAGATCTCGCGTCGAGTTGAAAACGACTTCCCATCACTGTGACTGGGCATCTCCACGTGTGGGCTCCGCCAGCGATTCGCGTAATCGAGAGAGTAGCTACTGCCAAAAAACCTCAGAATGGGGGAGATCGTCCGCTAGAATCGCAATTTCGGAGTGCGAAACAAAGGTTTTTCGACCCCGAAATAACGTCTTATCGTCTGAGGCAATAAGGTGGCATAGAGCGCCTCTGAGTGCCGATTCCGAATTGGGGTCTTATTAGCAATTCCGATAACGGAGCGAAAAGTTATGCCCGTTTGAGCGAAGGGGTGTCCGTATGCGATCGCATCGGCAGCCCGCGACCGCACTCCCCGATAGGAATTTGTGCGCCAGACCGGAAATCTCCGAATGTGACCTTTTACTAATCGGGTCGAAGTGCCGATTCTGAATTGGGGGCTCGCGGGTGGTTCCGACCCCGGGCGAATAAATATCGGCGTCCGACCGGAGGGTACGGCAGTCGGTGTACTAGTACACACGCTCCAGGGGGGAATTTTTCCCAGGAATGGAATTCTACAAAATCAGCGCCTTGTCGACCGTCTTGGAGTGCCGATTCCGAATTATGGTCACATAAGCGATTCTGATGCCCGTGCGGAAAGTTATGCCCAATTCTTTCACTGAAGGGGTGGGAATAAACCGAAGGGGGTGACTATATCGGCGATGCTCGGACACCCATATCCACGACCCGGGGAGGAGATCTCACATCGAGTTGACACGACTTCCGATCACTGTGACTGGGCAGCTCCACGTGTGGGCTCCGCCTGCGATTCGCGTAATCGAGGGAGTCGCTACTGCCAAATAACCTCGGAATGGGGGAGATCGTATGCTAGAATCACAATTTCGGTGCGCGAAACGAAGGTTTTTCGACCCCGAAACGACGTCTTATCGCGTGAGGTAATATGGTGGCATCGAGCGCCTCTAAGTGCCGATTCCAAATTGGGGTCTTATAAGCGATTCCGATAACCCAGCGAAAAGTTATGACCGTTTGAGCGAAGGGGTGTCCGTATGTGATCGCATCGGCAGCCCGCGACCGCGCTCCCGGAGGGGAATTTGGGCGCCGGAAAGGAAATCTCCGAATGGGACCTTTTACCGACCGGGTCGAAGTGTCGATTCTGAATTGGGGATCACGGGCGGTTCTGACCCCTGGGCGAATAAATATTCGCGTCTGACCGGAGGGTACGGCAGTCGGTGTACTAGTACACACGCTCCGGCGAGAAATTTTGGCCCAGGAATGGAATTCCGGAAAACCAGTGCCATGTCGACCGTCTCGGAGTGCCGATTCTGATTGTGGTCACATAAGCGATTCCAATGCCCGTGCGGAAAGTTATGCACAATTCTTTCACTAAAGGGGTGGGAATAAACTGGAGGGAGTGACTATATCGGCGATGTTCGGGCACCCATATCCACGACCCGGGGAGGAGATCTCGCCTCGAGTTGAACACGACTTCCGATCATTGTGACTGGACAGCTCCGCGTATGGGCTCCGCCAGCGATTCACGTAATCGAGGGAATCGCCACTGCCAAAAAACCTCAGAATGGGGGAGATCGTCCGCTAGAATCGCAATTTCAGAGTGCAAAACGAAGGTTTTTCAACCCCGAAACGACGTGTTATCACTTGAGCAATAAGATGGCATAGAGCGCCTCTGAGTGCCGATTCCGAATTGGGGTCTTATAAGTGATTCCGATAACCAAGCGAAAAGTTATGCCCGTTTGAGCGAAGGGGTGTCCGTATGCGATCGCATCGGCAGCCCGCGACCGCGCTCCCGGAGATGAATTTGGGCGCCGGACCGGAAATCTCCGAATGCGACCTTTTCCGACCGGGTCGAAGTGCCAATTCTGAATTGGGGGATCACGGGCGGTTCCGACCCTCGGGCGAATAAATATCCACGTCCGACCGAGGGTATGACAGTCGGTCTACTAGTACACACGCTCAGGGGGGGGGGGGGGGGGGAATTTTGGCCGACGAATGGAATTCCGCAAAACCAGCCCCCTGTCGACCGTCTCGGAGTGCTGATTCCGAATTGTGGTCACATAAGCGATTCCGATGCCCGTGCGGAAAGATATGCCCAATTCTTTCATTGAAGGGGTGGGATAGACCGGAGGGGTAACTATATCGGCGATGCTCGGACACCCATATCCATGACCCGGGGAGTAGATCTCGCGTCGAGTTGAACACGACTTCCGATCACGGAGACTGGGCAGCTCCACGTGTGGGGTCCGCCTGCGATTCGCGTAATCGAGGGAGTCGCTACTGCCAAAAAACCACGGAATGGGGGAGATAGTATGCTAGAATCGCAATTTCGGTGCGCGAAACGAAGGTTTTTCGACCCCTAAACGACGTCTTATCGCGTGAGATAATATGGTGTTATCGAGCGCCTCTAAGTGCCGATTCCAAATTGGGGTCTTATAAGCGATTCCGATAACCGAGCGAAAAGTTATGCCAGTTTGAGCGAAGGGGTGTCCGTATGCGATCACATCGGCAGCCCGCGACCGTGCTCCCAAAGAGGAATTTGGACGCCGCACCGGAAATCTCCGAATGCAACCTTTTACCGACCGGGTCAAAGTGTCGATTCTGAATTGGGGGCTCGCGGGCTGTTCCGACACCCACGCGAATAAATATCGCCGTCTGACCGGAGGGTACGGCAATCGGTGTACTAGTACACACGCTCCGGGAGGGAATTTTGGCCCAAGAACGGAATTCCTCAAAACCAGTGCCCTGTCGACAGTCTCAGAGTGCCGATTCCGAATTGTGGTCACATAAGCAATTTCGATGCTCGTGCGGAAAGTTATGCCCAATTGTTTCGCTGAAGAGGTGGGAATAAACCGAAGGGGGTGACTATATCGGCGATGCTCGGGCACCCATATCCACGACCCGGGGAGGAGATCTCGCGTCGAGTTAAACACAACTTCCGATCACTGTGACTGTGCAGCTCCGCGTGTGGGATCCGCCAGCGATTCGCGTAATCGAGGGAGTCGCTACTGCCAAAAAACCTCAGAATGGTGGAGATCGTTCGCTAGAATCGCAATTTTGGAGTGTGAAACAAAAGTTTTTTGACCCTGAAACGATGTCTTATCACCTGAGGCAATAAGGGGGCGTTGAGCGCCTATGAGTGCCGATTCCAAATTGGGGTCTTATAAGTGATTCCGATAACCGAGCGAAAAGTTATGCCCGTTTGAGCGAAGGGGTGTCCGTATGCGATCGCATCGGCAGCCCGCGACCACGCTCCCGGAGCGGAATTTGGGCGCCGGACCGGAAATCTCTGAATGCGACTTTTACGGACCGGGTCGAAGTGCCAATTCTGAATGGGGGCTCGCGGGTGGTTCCGACCCCCGGGCGAATAAATATCGGCGTCCGACCGGAGGGTACGGCAGTCGGTGTACTAGTACACACGCTGCGGGGGGGAATTTTGGGACAGGAATGGAATTCCGCAAAAGTAGCGCTCTGTCGACCATCTCCGAGTGCCGATTTCGAATTGTGGTCACATAAGCGATTCCGATGCCCGTGCGGAAAGTTATGCCCAATTCTTTCGCTGAAGGGGTGGGAATAAACCGGAGGGGGTGACTATATCGGCGATGCTCGGGCACCCATATCCACGACCCGGGGAGGAGATCTCGCGTCGAGTTAAACACAACTTCCGATCACTGTGACTGTGCAGCTCCGCGTGTGGGATCCGCCAGCGATTCGCGTAATCGAGGGAGTCGCTACTGCCAAAAAACCTCAGAATGGTGGAGATCGTTCGCTAGAATCGCAATTTTGGAGTGTGAAACAAAAGTTTTTTGACCCTGAAACGATGTCTTATCACCTGAGGCAATAAGGGGGCGTTGAGCGCCTATGAGTGCCGATTCCAAATTGGGGTCTTATAAGTGATTCCGATAACCGAGCGAAAAGTTATGCCCGTTTGAGCGAAGGGGTGTCCGTATGCGATCGCATCGGCAGCCCGCGACCACGCTCCCGGAGCGGAATTTGGGCGCCGGACCGGAAATCTCTGAATGCGACCTTTTACGGACCGGGTCGAAGTGCCAATTCTGAATTGGGGGCTCGCGGGTGGTTCCGACCCCCGGGCGAATAAATATCGGCGTCCGACCGGAGGGTACGGCAGTCGGTGTACTAGTACACACGCTGCGGGGGGGAATTTTGGGACAGGAATGGAATTCCGCAAAAGTAGCGCTCTGTCGACCATCTCCGAGTGCCGATTTCGAATTGTGGTCACATAAGCGATTCCGATGCCCGTGCGGAAAGTTATGCCCAATTCTTTCGCTGAAGGGGTGGGAATAAACCGGAGGGGGTGACTATATCGGCGATGCTCGGGCACCCATATCCACGACCCGGGGAGGAGATCTCGCGTCGAGTTGAACAAGACTTGTGATCACTGTGACTGGGCAGCTCCCCGTGTGGGCTCCGCCAGTGATTCTCGTAATCGAGGGAGTCGCTACTGCCAAAAAACCTCGGAATGGGGGAGATCATCCGCTAGGATCGCAATTTCGGATTGCAAAACGATGGTTTTTCGACCCCGAAACGACGTCTTATTGCCTGAGCAGTAAAGTGGCGTAGAGCGCCTCTAAGTACCGATTCCGAATTGGGGTCTTATAAGCTATTTTGATAACGAGCGAAAAGTTATGCCCATTTGAGCGAAGAGGTGTCCGTATGGGATCGCATCGGCAGCCCGCGATCGCGCTCCGGAGAGGAATTTGAGCGCCGGACCGAAAATCTTCGAATGCGACCTTTTACCGACCGGGTCGAAGTGCCGATTCTGAATTGGGGGATCACTGGCAGTTTCGACCCCCGAGCGAATAAATATCCGCGTCCGACCGGAGGGTACGGCAGTCAGTGTAATAGTACACACGCTCCGGGGGGAATTTTGGCCCAGAAAGGAATTCCGGACAACCAGTGCCCTGTCAACAGTCTCGGAGTGCTGATTCCGAATTGTGGTCACATAAGCGATTCCGATGCTCGTGCGGAAAGTTATGCCCAATTCTTTCGCTGAAGGGCTGGGAATAAACCGGAGGGGGTGACCATATCGAGATGCTCGGGCACCCATATCCACGACCCGGGGAGAAGATCTCGCATCGAGTTAAACACGACTTCAGATCACTGTGACTGGGCGGCTCTGCGTGTGGGCTCCGCCAGCGATTCGCGTAATCGAGGGACTCGCTACTGCCAAAAAACCTCGGAATGGGGGAGATCGTCTGCTAGAATGGCAATTTCGGAGTGCGAAACAAAGGTTTTTCGACCCCGAAACGACTTGTTATCGCCTGAGGCAATAACGGGACATCGTGCGCCTATGAGTGCCGATTCCGAATTGGGGCCTTATAAGCGATTTCGATAACCGGGAGAAAAGTTATACCCGTTTGAGCGAAGGGGTGTCCGTATGCGATCGCATCGGCAGCCCGCGACCGCGCTCCCGGAGAGGAATTTGGGCGCCGAACCGGAAATCTCCAAATGCGACCTTTTACCGACCGGGTCGAAGTGCCGATTCTGAATTGGGGGATCACGGGCGGTTCCGACCCCCGGGCGAATAAATATCCGCGTCCGACCGGAGGGTACGGCAGTCAGTGTACTAGTACACCCGCTCCGGGGGGAATTTTGGCCCAGAAATGGAATTCCTCAAAACTAGCGCTCTGTCGACCATCTCGGAGTGCCGATTCCGAATTGTGGTCACATAAGCGATTCCGATGCCCGTGCGGAAAGTTATGCCCAATTGTTTCTCTGAAGGCGTGGGAATAAACCGAAGGGGTGACTATATCAGTGATGTTAGGGCACCCATATCCACGACACGGGGAGGAGATCTCGCATCGACTTGAACACGACTTCCGATCGCTGTTACTGGGCAGCTCTGCGTGTGGGCTCCGCCAGCAATTCGCGTAATCGAGGGAGTCGTTACTGCCAAAAACCTCAAAATGGGGGACATCGTCCGCTAGAATCACAATTTCGGAGTGCGAAACGAACGTTTTTTGACCCCCGAAATGATGTATTATCGCCTGAGGCAATATGGGGGCATCGAGCGCCTCTGAGTGCCGATTCCAATTGGGGTCTTATAAGCGATTCCGATAACCGAGCGAAAAGTTATGCCCGTTTCAGCGAAGGGGTGTCCGTATGCGATCACATCGCCAGCCTGCGACCGTGCTCACGGAGAGGAATTTGGGCGCCGGACCGGAAATCTCCGAATGTGACCTTTTACCGACCGGGTCGAAGTGTCGATTCTGAATTGGGGGATCACGGGCGGTTCCGACCGCCGGGCGAATAAATATCCGCGTCCGACCGGAGGGTACGGCAGTCGGTGTACTAGTACACATGCTCCGGTGGGGAATTTTAGCCCAGGAACAGAATTCCGCAAAACTAGTGCCCTGTTGACCGTCTCGGAGTGCCGATTCCGAATTGTCGTCAAACAAGTGATTCTGATGCCCGTGCGGAAACTTATGCCAATTCTTTCGGTGAAGGGGTGGGAATAAACTGGACGGGGTGACTATATCGGCGATGCTCGGGCACCCATATCCACGACCCGGGGAGGAGATCTCACGTCGAGTTGAACACGACTTCCGATCGCTGTTACTGGGCAGCTCTGCGTGTGGGCTCCACCAACGATTCGCGTAATCGAGGGAGTTGCTACTGCAAAAAAACCTCGGAATGGGGGAGATCGTCAGCTAGAATCGCAATTTCGGAGTGCGAAACGATGGTTTTTCGACCCCGAAACGACATCTTATCGCCTGAGGCAATAAGATGGCATACAGCGCCTCTGAGTGCCGATTCCGAATTGGGGTCTTATAAGCGATTCCGATAACCGAGCGAAAAGTTATGCCCGTTTGAGCGAAGGGGTGTCCGTATGCGATCGCATCGGCAGCCCGCGACCGCGCTCCCTCAGAGGAATTTGGGCGCCGGACCGGACATCTCCGAATGCGAGCTTTTACCGACCGGGTTGAAGTGCCGATTCTGAATTGGGGGCTCGCGGGCGGTTCCAACCCCCGGGCGAATAAATATCCACGTCCGACCGGAGGGTACGGCAGTCGGTGTACTAGTACACACGCTTCAAGGGGGAATTTTTGCCCAGTAACGAAATTCTGCAAAACCAGTGCCCTGTCGACCGTCTCGGAATGCCGATTCTGAATTGTGGTCACATAAGCGATTCCGATGCCCGTGCGGAAAGTTATGCCTAATTCCTTCGCTGAACGGGTGGGAAAAATCCGGAGGGGGCGACTATATCGGCGATGCTCGGGCACCCATATCCACGACCCGGGGATGAGATCTCGCGTCGAGTTGAACATGACTTCCGATCGCTGTCACTGGGCAGCTCTGCTTATGGGCTCCGCCAGCGATTCGCGTAATCGAGGGAGTCGCTACTGCCAAAAAATCTCGAAATGGGGGAAATCGTCCGCTAGAATCACAATTTTGGAGTGCGAAACGAAGGTTTTTCGACCCCAAAATGACATCTTATTGCTTGAGGCAATAAGATGCGTAGAGCGCCTCTGAGTGCCGATTCCGAATTGGGGTCTTATAAGCGATTCCGATAACCGAGCGAAAAGTTATGCCCGTTGAGCGAAGGGGTGTCCGTATGCGATCGCATCGAAAGCCCGCGGCCGCGCTCCCGGAGAGGAATTTGGGCGCCGGACCAGAAATCTTTGAAGGCGACCTTTTACCGACCGGGTCGAAGTGCCGATTCTGAATTGGGGGATCACGGGCGGTTCCGACCCCCGTGTGAATTAATATCCGCGTCCGACCGAAGGGTACAGCAGTCAGTGTACTAGTACACACGCTCCGGGGGGAATTTTGGCCCAGAATGGAATTCCGCAAAACCAGCACCCTGTCGACCATCTCGGAGTGCCGATTCCGAATTGTGGTCACATAAGCGATTCCGATGCCCGTGCGGATACTTAAGCCCAATTCTTTCGCTGAAGGGGTGGGAATAAACCGGAGGGGGTGACTATATCGGCGATGCTCGGGCACCCATATCCACGACCCGGGGAGGAGATCTCGCGTCGAGTTAAACACGACTTCCGATCACTGTGACTGTGTAGCTCTGCGTGTGGGCTCCGCCAGCGATTCGCGTAATCGAGGGAGTCGCTACTGCCAAAAAACCTCCGAATGGGGAGATCGTCCGCTAGAATCGCAATTTCGGAGTGCGAAACAAAGGTTTTTCTACTCCAAAATGATGTCTTATCGCCTGAGGCAATATGGGTGCATCGAGCGCCTCTGAGTGTCGATTTCGAATGGGGGTCTTATAAGCGATTCCGATAACCGAGCGAAAAGTTATGCCCTTTGAGCGAAGGGGTGTCCGTATGCGATCGCATCGGCAGCCCGCGACCGCGCTCCCGGAGAGGAATTTGGGCGCCGGACCGGAAATCTCCGAATGCGACCTTTTACCGACCGGGTAAAAGTTCCGATTCTGAATTGGGGGCTCTCGGCAGTTCCGACCCCCGGATGAAAAATATCCGCGTCCGACCGAGGGTATGGCAGTTGGTGTACTAGTACACACGCTCCGGGGCGGATTTTGGCCCAGGAACAGAATTCCGCAAAACCAACGCCCTGTCGACCGTCTAGGAGTGCCGATTACGAATTGTGGTCACATAAGCGATTCCGATGCCCGTGCGGAAAGTTATGCTCAATTCTTTCGCTGAAGGGGTGGGAATAAACCAGAGGGGGTGACTATATCGGTGATGCTCGGACACCCATATCCACGACCCGTGGAGGAGATCTCGCGTCGACTTGAACACGACTTCCGATCACTGTGACTGGGCAGCTCCGCGTGTGGGCTCTGCCAGCAATTCGCGTAATCGAGGGAGTCACTACTGCCAAGAAACCTCGAAATGGGGGAGATCGTCTGCTAGAATCGCAATTTTGGAGTGCGAAACGAAGGTTTTTCGACCCCAAAACGACGTCATATCGCCTAAGGCAACAAGGTGGCATCGAGCGCCTCTGAGTGCCGATTCCGATTTGGGGTCTTATAAGCGATTCCGATAATCGAGCGAAAAGTTATACCCGTTTAAGCGAAGGGGTGTCCGTATGCGATCACATCGGCAGCCCGCGACCGCACTCTCGGAGAGGAATTTGGGTGTCGGACCGGAAATCTCCGAATTCGACCTTTTACCGACCGGGTCGAAGTGCCGATTCTGAATTGGGGGATCACAGGCGGTTCCGACCCCCGGGCGAATAAATATCCACGTTCGACCGAGGGTACAGCAGTCGGTGTACTAGTACACACGCTCCGGGGGGAATTTTGTCCCCAGAATGGAATTCCGCGAAACTAGTGCCCTGTCGACCATCTCGGAGTGCCGATTCCGAATTGTGGTCACATAAGCGATTCCGATTCCCGTGCGGAAAGTTATGCCTGTGGACGTCTCATTTCCGAGCCGTCCCCGGCCGATCTCCGTACCTCTCGGGTGCTTGCAGACGCCGCCGGACTCTCGTTGGCGATGAAGAGGTCGCTGGTTGACCTCGTTGACCCTGCGGTTGACTGAGTTGACTAGAAGGAGACGAGAGAAAACAAGAAAAATGGATGGAGTGTATGATCGCCAGGGCCTTACCTGTGCCCAAGGAGTGAGTGGTCGCGCCGGAATGGTCGCCTCGCGCAGCGAATGGAGACGGGCCTTCAACTTCTCCTCATTTGGCCGGCCAAAGGAGAAGAGCTCCGTGATCTTCTGCGTGTCGTTCCTGCCACAAAACAAGACTCTATAAGACTAATAAAGAGTAGTACATGCTCAAGACGTGAAGAAACAGCCCAAAGGGTGAGTCCCGTACCCGTTGCAGACTTCAGAAGAGGGGTGGCAAAACACTATGACCACCCTTCTTCCTCCGTTTTTGGTTGGGAAACCCCTTTCTAGGTGTGTAGGGAGGTGACCTACGTGTCTAGGGTGAGTGGGAAGGTGTGTGTAGTATGCAAAAGTGCTAAGAGTAAAAGAGAAAGAGAGAGGGAAGGAAGGAGAAGATCCTCGTTCGCAGGCGATGTAGCTCCTTGTAGGGCTCCTCCAGCTCGGGAAGAAGCCTCCTGGACGTCCCAACTCGTGAGAGGAAGAAGAGGAAGACTTGATGTAACTTGGGTGCAACTTTCTCTCTCTTCCTTCAAAGGGCCAGCATATGGACGTCCAGCCTCTCTCCTCTTGCTTAGAGGGTTCTAGGGGTGTTAAATAGACTGTGAGCTCGAGCTCAGCTGCCTTGGATGCTCAAGTGTGAAGAAACACACTTGTACACATGGCAATCCAAGTCTAAAGGCTCCAAGCAATGGGGAGAGGCCACATAGGATTTTTACTGGGTCAAGGGAGTGCCAAGGTGGCCTATATGCCCATTGGGAACGGTCCCATGCGGTGCATGGGCGAGAGAAAGGTGCTAGTGGGCTATATTCTCAGGGTAGTTGCGCAGACCAGGTAAACCATGCTGACGTCCAGCGATCAAGCCGCCAACCGCATGCAGACGTCCATGGATGTGGACGTCTGTCTGGGTCAGCGTCAAAGACCCATGCCGTCAACCAGTAGTCGGAGGCCATCGATGCTGACGTCTACATGGCATCCGAGGCAAGTCAACGAATGGTCAAACAGACTTAATGGGCCAAAAGAGCCTTGCAGGAGATGGACCAAATCTCGCGTCTACAAATGACCCTCTGAGACATCCGGTCTTGCAGGGGAGCAGAGCGGACTGAAAGGTTGGTGTCTCGGTAAACAAAGGACGCGGAGATTTAATGGAAGGGCCATCTCCGAGGCTAGAAACAGATGACGTATCGTCTGAGAGACAAAATAGAGGTAAGAAAAAGCGTGATCTACCCGTGTAACTACAGCTGCGACCCAATGGCAGGGTCCCTGGCATGGCCGTATCGAACTTTGACTAGTTTCTGGCGTGTCTGAGTCAAAGGAGTTGTAATATGACGGTTGAATCAAGAGGGTCTCATAACCGGAGTTCGTGGGCTCGCTGGCCTAATCAGGACGTCGGTCCCGAATTTAGGAGGTCATGGAGACAAGGAGTTGGTTGATCTCTCAAAGGATTATCAAAAGATTCTAACTGGAATCACATCTTGGAAAGCCTGAAGTCCGAATTAAGCTCGCGACTGGCGAAGGCTCAGATGGACTCAGTAAGACTGCTTGACTATTTGTGAAAGACACGGTGGGACAACTGAAGAATGGTGGCAACAAACCCAATATCAACTTGGATATTCATGAAGGGTGGACCCGGTAGGCTACTTGAGTTGGGGGAGCCATGGAGCAATCATATGATCGAGGAAAATCACCATTTTTTTTTAGTGTTAGTAAGAGAATGTTAGCAGTGAAGATGCATGCTGGTGTGGGTTGCCTATCTAAAATCCAAGTCAGCACCAGATGAAAATTCTAAAGGCCATACGAATAACTGAGAGATCGCAAACCCATCATGGTTTTTGATAAAGGGGAACTCAAGTTCACGGTCGCCAAGTTATTCGCCTCTGGTGGGGTTCTATGTTAGACATACCTGTAACGCTCAAGGTCGTATGAGCGTTCCGAATTTTTGAAGCGCAGCTTGTGCTTAAGATATCTGCAAAACAACTTGAAGCACAAGATAAAGGACAATGGCCATTACGAAAAATAAGATTTTTAATATCCGAGAGGTAAACATCCACATCGATGGTCGCTAGTAACTATGTTAACGTCCACATAGATGGCCGCCAACCCAACACTGACGTCCATCGATCTGGACTCTCTCATCCCCTACCTCCGTCTCTCCCTGCTCCTGCTGCGAACCAGAGAGCTGAAGGACGAAAAAACACAGCAAGATGGCCTCCTCATTGACCGGACGATCCACAGGCGCAAACCCCGGAGTTCTGAGTGAAGTTCCGGGACACCTGAGCACGCGTCTGGCCAACGGGGAGGTAAGCAATGATCGTTTCTTTTTTCTCCTGGGCTGAAAACGCCCCAAACATTGTTCTCACAACACCCCATCCTCATGCAGGAAATCCCTGCCTTCCTGGGCCAAGGCCAGGTACGGGCCTTTTCCTGGCTCGTGAACCTGGTAAACGCCATTACGCTCGACATGCGGGGCTACGTTGGCATGTGGAATTTAAATTTCATGGTGGTTCTGGCCAAAAATATGAAAGATATGTGGTGGGGGTTTGATGCTTTGGGGCGCTGATAGAGAGATGGCACCCACACACACATACTTTTGTGTGTCCAAGCGTTCAAGGCGAGCGTGCTACTGGAGGAGGTGGAGCTTTTCCTGGGATGGACACGGTGTTTGGAGTACGACACTGCCATTCCTCTTCTCCCGTGGGAAGAGATTTTAGCAGACATCGTACGGGACAAGGAAGTGTTAAGGATGACGAACAAGCATGGGATCTTCCTGGACCGGCTGGCCTGGTGGTTGATCCAGTATGCTAGGGAGATTGGCGGAGAGAGAGCAACGCGAGGACTGACGTTTTGCCTGGCCGAGGTATTCTTGTTCCCCACGAGCAGCGATTTCATCCTTTACGAGCACATTGGAGTACTTTCTCTGCTGTGGCGCGGGCAGTCACTTGCCCCTGCAGTGCTGGCTCACCTGTATAGTTCGCTCACCACAATGAGCCTAGGCGAACACACCTGCGGAGTTTGTTTCTGCTCCAGGTATGGATGGAAGCTCATTTAAAATTTGATTTTGCTGACAGTCAACCTACCCCCTCCAGAATCTCCTTCGGAGTTCGGTATACTGTAGCAAGACATGGTATGAGCAGGAAGATGAGATCAAGTGTGTGACAGCACACTTGAAGAGCAGTGATGCCTGGAGAGATCATTTGGCATACTTGGTAGTGGATGACTTCATTCGAAGGCCACTCTTCATGAGGACCATTGCGTTCAGAGCTCGAACCAGGGAAGACAGAGACTTATGGCTGATTGGAGCTGATCTGATGGCGGTATACCAGCCACATCGGTGCCATCGTCAGCTTGGGATTCCACGAGGAATTCCCACTTCATCCGACTGCACCGACATGATAGTTACCGGGCGAAATGAGAAGTTGATGAAGAAAGCGATGAAGACTTGGACGAAGTTCACAATTAGCAAGAAGGCAGGAATGGCAGTGCAAGAAAACCAGGAAGATGTTTGGAAATATGAAGAGTACAATGACACCATTTGTCCCATTTCATGTGGTTTCTATATGGCCCGTAGGGCAAGATGATGTAATTTTCCGATTTCCAATAAGTGTAACACAAATTAGATGAATAAAAGTGAGTTGCATTTGTGTTGAATGGCTTGAATTGCTTGACTTGTGGAATGTGTGGATCGAAATGGCCTTAAAAGGTTCAAAGGAGTTTGCTGTGAGGACTGACTGCGGAGGGATTGCCGTCCAGATCGATGGCCGCCAACCACTGGTCAACGTCCACAAGGATGGCCGTCTAATTCAAACTTAACGTCCAGACATGGCCGTTGACCATACTTCGAGGTCTGACACTGAAGAGAACATGACGTCCATAGAATGGCCATTAAGAGTACGTCAGCGGCCATAGCTTGACGCCAGGAAAAGGTAAACGGCCGGATCTTGACGTTAAACCAAAAACTGCCTTTTTTTGAACTGACGCCTTCTCTCGGAGCCATTTCACCTTTCCAGGCGCCGGAGCCCTCCCTTGCTCTCTCATCTTTCATTTTTTTACTTCTTCGCATATTCATCCTCCAATCTACTTCTCCCCACCGAAATTTCTCAAAGAACTCCGAAGTGCTAAAATGACTGGATCGCCTAGATGAGGACGAGGGGGAAACGTGGAATTCTTCGCACCCGTCGTCAACCGGAGGACGAGGACGAGGTGATGGAGGGAGAGACTGCCGAGGCGGAAGAGGCCGGACCACCGACGGTCGGCGCCGGTGACGGGAGTGAACCAGAGGGGGAAGGGACCGCCGGAGAAGAAGGAGGAGACGAACCGGAGGCGGACATGCCCCGACGGCCCAGCGTAAGTGCTCTGAACCTGTAAAACTGTGTGTGAATGAGATTGTAAACGGTGGAAATGGGGGGAAAACAGGGGAAGTTCTGTCAGTTCAGATAGGAACTTGACGTCCACATCGGTGGACGTCAAGCTTCTGTCAACGACCATCCCCCCTTGCCGTTAAGGTGAACTTGACGGCAAGAGTTGGACGCCGACATAGGAACTAACGGCCAACCCTGGACGCTGACTCTGAGTAAACGGCAACCCCATTGCCGCCAACTTGTGATTAACGGCACACGATCCTGACGTCAATTCTTCTATGTTTTCTGCAGGGTAAAGGCCGCATGAGGAGTCGGGTGACTTGGATTTGTGCTGGGCATGGTACCGGGCGCTGCCGAAGGCCCAGCAGACTAGGGTGGCTCAGATGGGGTTTGGAACATCTCCTGTCGATGCGTCCATTCCACGTGGACGTACCGTACCTTGAGGCGCTGAGGGAGCGGTGGGAGGAGGATTGCAAGGCATTCATCATGCCTTGGGGGCATATGATACCTACATTGGAGGATTAGCGTATCTTACAGGACTACCGGTTTAGGGAGAGCCGTAGTAGGACAGGAGAGGAGCGACTACCACGATGATGTAGTTGAGTTGCTGGGACCAGAGTTCGTCGCGGGGAGGAGGAGACCGATCCGAGCATACTCTCGGATCATTGTCGGAGGCGGTGGGCTTGAGAGGCAGGAGGAGGGGACCTATGGAGACACTAGATGAGTTCTATACAGGGGTGAGGGGAGCCCTAGACTTGGGGGACAGGAGCGAGGAGCGCTCGGTCCGGATCTTCGTCACTTATTTGTTCGGGCGCTCCTGTTTGCGACGCAGTCATCTCAGATGAACTGCAAGTTCGTGCTGCTCTTGAGGGACCTGGCGTAGGCGGGGAGGTATGCTTGGGGCGCCGCGATGCTGGGACACCTCTTCTCACTTCTCCCCAGCAGCTCGCGGCGTCTCAGAGTACCGGGGGCTTCACCCCCTTCCTTCACGTACATAAATTTCTTTTAATGCTCATTATTGAATTGAATTTGATTAACTGCCTGACTGACCAATCTTTTGTTGCCTTGCAGATCTGGGGGTATACGCGCTTCCCGATGGGGCGCGGGACACTTGCAGAGGGGCGCCAGACAATGGTCCCTCTCATGGGGAGGTGGGAGGTAGCCCCGGACCCCCGGGTCACAGACAGGAGGGTAGGGGATGTGCGTGTCGCACTCGACCACTACCCGCATGAGCAGGTATGAAACTCCACTAGCTTAAGCTCCTTCAATTTACTTACTGCATTTGATGTTACTGACCAGTGTTTTCTTGTTCTTCTCAGGTAGTGTGGACTCCCTACGCGGGAGAGCGGATGCCTCGCACCCGCGGTGGCGGCGGCCGACCTTTGTTTGACCGGCACCTGCTCCTCCTCTGCTTAGGGACCTGCGAGGTCCTGTACTTGGAGCTAGTGGTACGGACCCTTGGTTGGCACCAGCCGGCCATGGAGGTACCGTCCCTAGGCAGGGAGGGGCACTCCCGCCGTCGGTTCTTTGTGGAGGACCGCAACTGGGGGCTGGAGCACGGGAGCACAGTCGCCTATTGGCAGGCTGGAGGCGAACCCGTGGTGCGAGTGACAGACCTCCTCGACAGTTCGGCGTACATGGAGGACTATCAAGCACGGTACGCCAGACGACTCCGGCTTGACCGGCGAGTGGTAAGTGAACTTCTATCTCTAAGCCTTTGTTGTCTGAATTTGAATTTGAATTTGAATTTGAATTGATTCTAACCTTGAAGTGTGAATGACAGATGCCGGAGTCACAGGCCGTACGCCTTTTGGAAGGGCGATTGGCCGAGCAGGGGGTGGAGTTAACGAGGCTCCGCACCGAGGTCAGGACACTGGTAAGTAACATCTCGACCTATCTTGAAATTGATTTGACATTGATTTGATTTGATTGCTGACCAAGATATGTGAATGCAGAAGGGAGAGCTAGCGAGAGTGCGGGCGAGCCGCGACGCGGGGGCAAGCTCGTCCGCACAGCCGGCCGGAGGGGACCTGGCGGTCCGCCTACAGGGGGCCTTGGACCGGGCGGAGGCGAGGGTCTGGGGGTTGGAGGCTGAGGTAAGAGACTGCCACACCCTTTCTGCACAATTTGATTTGATTTGACTTGACTTGACCTTGACATGACTTGCCCCTTTATGTGCAGCGGGAGGGGAGCGGAGTGGCGACTCTCCAGGCACAGATGGAGACTCTGCGGTTGGAGATGGAGATGGAGGTAAGGCACCGAATTTCCTCCTTCCTGCACGTGTACATAACTAATACCCTTTGCATTTGATGTACAGCGGCGGACCATGGTGGCTGCCATGGAGGAGCTGAGGGATGATCGAGCTACCATGAGGGGACGCCTGCTCGAGGCCAGGGAGAGAGAGAGAGAGAGGCTGAGGCAGCTCGGGCGCGGATCGCTGCGGATTATGAGATACTGAAGGACCGGGTGCTAAAGAAGCATCGGGAGCAGTAGCGGCAGCAGGCCCAGCAGGAGACGCCTGTGAGGACTGGATCGGCGTTCGCCTCCCTCGATGACATTGTGTCACTTGGGGATCCCTCCGTGGTACGAGGAGGGTTGCAGCGGCCCGAGGCGTCAACGGCGTCGAGGCCTCCTCTCCCAGACCGGCGTCGGGAGAGGGAGGAGGAGGAGGTGAGCAGCTCACATAGGCAGAGGCCTAGTGAGGGAGGGCGGAGAGAGGAGTGACTTGTACCACTAGGGGTATGCTCCTGTTATGATATGTACATGGACTTGATCATCATAGTGGAATTTTGGAATTTTCATCATTCTGTGCACTTGAATGGTTTGCTTTGTCTTCGTTTCCTGCATCCTATATCCACAACACTTAAAGGGAAAAAGGTTAGTGTAGATCTGTTTTAGCCCCTTGCCTTGATGATGTAACTTTCTTGAGATCTGGTCAATGGGCTAATGTCTAATCAAAGATAGGAACATAATAAAATAACTGAAGGGAAATATGCACATGCATTTTTTGTTATTTTGGGGTTTTCTTGATTTTTTTTGTTGTTTTTGACTTTGAGAATAAGTAAATAAGCGAAATGTTAGTGTATGTACATAGTACTACTATTTTTTTTTTGGCTTTTTGAAAAGAAGGGTAAAAATATGAGTAAAATATGTACATGGTGAAAATATATACATCGAGAGACTCTCTTTTTGTTCTTTTTGCATTTTTGCACTTTTTTTTTTTTTGAAAAGAAGGGTAAAAATATGAGTAAAATATGTACATGGTGAAAATATATACATCGAGAGCCTCTCTTTTTGTTCTTTTTGCATTTTTGCACTTTTTTTTTATTTTTTTGGACTGTAAGACACATTTTCATCACTTGTCGTGGCATAGAGTCTACTTGATCTACTTGACCACAGAGGTCAAGAATAAGGAGGGGCGTGCATGAATTCTTTGATGTTGAAAATTGCCCCTAGCCTTCTTGATATTTTCTACTACGGATGATCTTATACAATCAAATTGCCCCTAGAGGGAGAAATGGGAAGAAATGTATAGGAAGTCATGTAGGGCTTTGGTTCAAACTACTTTTTGTTTCCGAACCGACATCTCATATTAAACAGACTTGGTCAACCATTGTTTTCAGGGGGATTTTTCATTTTATTTTATTTCTGATTTCTAGGGTGGAGGCACGTACTTTTTGCTACCTCCTTGAGTTGGTCAGCCTTTTTCCGGGTACGTACTTTTTGCTACCCTTTTTGACCTTTTGGCTTTTCTTTTCCCCCTTTGAGGCTTGATTTGATATTTTGCCCCTTGCTTTTATTAGTTGCCCCTGTTTTATGGTGACCTTGTCCTTTAGATGAGAGTGGGTGGTCCCCTACTCGTAGTTTGTTCCGTTTCCAGACACGACCGAGTGGAAAAGAACAGGGGAAACACATTGACTGGATGAACCGCCCGAGCGTACTTGTGATTTTCCAGCCAAAGGGAATATCTTAACATCGTGTGGTGTGTGAATAAGCCCTACCTCACTAGTGGCCACGTGGAAAAGTAGAGACTCAAACCCCAACCGTCGACAAGTGATGAATGACTGACCGACTGACTGACTAAGGATAGAATTTCTTGAGGTAGACTGCGTTCCATGGGTGTGACAACTCGACTCCTTCGGCATCTACCAACCTATAAGCGTTCCCTGAGTAAACTTCCTGGACCTTCCCAATTTTCTTGCAATTTGCTCCTAGGACCTGGTGCCTTCAAGATTTTACGCTTTAGGACCATCTCGCCCACTTCGAATTTTCTCTCAAGGACTCTTTGGCATAAAAACGTGCAATTCTCTGACGATAGACTTGAGCGTGGTCAGCCGCTATCATTCGCCTTTCATCCAAGAGTTCAAGTTGTGCCAACAAGGCTTCCCGACGTTGATCGGGGTCGAGCTCGGAATCCAATTGAACTCTAAGAGAAGGGACGAAGATTTCATATGGGAGTATCGCATCTGATCCGTACATCAAGGCATAGGGAGTTTGCCCCGTGGGAGTTCGGACCGAGGTATGATAAGCCCAAAGAGCTTCAACCAAGCAATCTGGCCAGTCAGCATTGTTGTGAGATTTGCATGTTTTCTTTATAATTTTGATGAGAGTTTTATTAGTAGCTTCCGCTTGTCCATTACCTTGTGGATAATATGGGGATGAATGATGCAAATTAATGCCATTTTTACCACACATGTCGCGAAGCTCCTGTGAAGTGAATTGTGGTCCGTTGTCGGTGACGATGTCCCGAGGCACGCCAAATCTTGCAAGGATATTGCGCTTGATGAACTTGACGACTGTTGAAGCTTTGACCTCTATGAACGCTTCTGCTTCAGCCCACTTCGTGAAATATTTCGTGGCGGTCAGAATGAAGGACTTTTTACGAATTTCTCCGGTTCTGTCCGCAAGGGGACCGACCACGTCAAATGCCCACATGGCGAAAGGCCATGGAGCGATAAGGGGATGAAGAGAGGAAGAAGGAGCATGAATTTTGTCACCGTGCAATTGGCATTTAGCACAGTGACGAACAAAATGGCGACAGTCCTCTTCCATGGTGGGCCAATAATAGTGTCTTAGCAATTTCTGGGCAATTGCTCTACCATTAACATGGCCACCACATTCACTAGAGTGAGCGGCTTCAACAACATCTTGAGATTCGAATTCATCGAGGCAACGGAGATAGACCCCGCTGAGAGACTTTTTATACAGAATGCCACCTATGATCTTGTAACGCTCCGAGACGCAACGAATTGCTCGTCTATCGGCAGAGGTGGCATAGTCAGGGAAGGATCCATCTTTGAGAAAGTTTTCTATGTCAAAATACCAAGGATGGCCAGTGCTTGTTTTGCCCAATGATGTAGATTCTTTCTCTATCTACACAGATGCTTCGAAGATTGGGCTTGGTTGTGTTCTGATGCAGGGTGGTCGAGTTGTGGCGTATGCTTCTAGGCAACTTAAGGAGCATGAGCGCAACTACCCGACCCATGACTTGGAGTTAGCAGCTGTGGTCTATGCTTTGAAAATTTGGAGGCACTATCTATATGGAGTTAGATTTGAGCTCTTCTCAGACCACAAGAGTCTCAAATACTTGTTCTCGTAGAAGGAGTTGAATTTGAGGCAGCGGAGGTGGATAGAATTCATGAAAGACTATGATTTTAATCTGTCTTACCATCCAGGGAAGGCCAATGTAGTGGCAGATGCGTTGAGCAGGAAAAGACAGATGATGAGGCAAGACTGGAAGATGCTAGATGACGTTTCAAGTTCTTTGGCTGTTCTAGAACCTCAATTGTGTAACTTGTTCATGGCACAGTTGTCTTTGAGATCTTCTATTCTTGAACGGGTCATTGCGTTGCAGAAAGATGATCCGTTGTTGCAGGAGTTGGTTGGAAAGAGTGGAGTTACCAGAGATGAAGATGATGTAATTCGCTTGAATCTTAGGGTTTGTGTCCCTAATAATGCTGATTTGAGAAAGGAAATTTGGAGGAGGCTCATAGATCTCAGTTCTCTATTCATCCAGGCAGTGGAAGATGTACAAGGATCTGAAGCGTTCTTTCTGGTGGACTGGCATGAAGCGAGATGTGGCGGATGTTGTGGCGAAGTGTCTGATTTGTCAGCAAGTGAAGGCAGAGCGTCAGCGACCTTCAGGCTTGATGCAGATGTTAGATATCCCTCAGTGGAAGTGGGAGCAAGTGACCATGGACTTTGTATCCGGATTGCCTAGATCGGCTAGAGGAAATGATTCCATTTGGGTGATCGTTGATAGATTTTCGAAGAGTGCTCATTTCCTTGCCATGAAGAAGAAGCAGTCCGTTGAGTGCTTGGCCAGACTGTACATTGATAATATTGTGAACCTGCATGGGATTCCAAAGTTGGTTATCTCAGATCGTGATCCGAGATTCACTTCCAGGTTTTGGCAGAGTTTACAGCAGGCTTTTGGCAGTCAGTTGAAGTTGAGTTCGGCATTTCATCCGCAAACGGATGGACAGTCTGAGAGGACTATTCAGACGTTGGAAGATATGCTTCGAGCTTGTGTTCTAGAATGGAAAGGTGATTGGGAGCGCCATCTATCTCTTGTGAAATTTGCTTATAATAACAGTTTCCATTCGAGCATAGGTATGGCACCTTTTGAAGCTTTGTACGAAGACCCTGTAGATCCCCATTGTGTTGGGAGGAGTCAGGAGATCGACATCTGGTTGGACCTGAAGTAGTGCAAGAGACTTCAGCAAGATTCAGATGATTGTGTAGAGAATAAAAGCGGCTCAGGATCGTCAAAAGAGTTATGCAGATGCAAGAAGGAAGGATTTGCATTCGAGGTTGGAGACCATGTTTTCCTTAAGGTTTCGCCAACCAGAGGTGTAGTAAGATTCAGAAAGAGGGGTAAGCTGAACCCGAGATTCATTGGACCCTTTGAAATTCTGAAGAAGATCGGGAATGTGGCATACCAGTTCGCTTTGCCACCATCTTTAGCAGCGGTGCATCCAGTATTTCATGTATCCATGTTGAGGCGGTATGTTAGAGATACGGCTCATGTGATCAGTTATGAACCGATTCAGTTGCAGCCAGATTTGTCTTATGCTGAGCAACCTATGGAGATTCTGGACAGGAAGGTGCAAGAATTAAGATCAAAGTCCATTCCATTTGTGAAGGTTCTATGGAGGAACTTCTCACATGAAGAGGCAATGTGGGAGCTTGAAGAAAGAATGAAGAAGCTTTATCCGTCCTTGTTCGGTGAGTAACTTAACTCAATCTTCGAGGACGAAGATTATTTAAGGGAGAGAGGATGTAGTACCCTAGAATTTCCTTGAATTTATTCTGTTCATTGTGTGTTTATTTCTTCATAATTGAATGTTGTTTTGTGTAGAACTAGGTGTCAAGATCATTTGACGTTAAATCTTGTAAGCAGAAACATCGCATGCCGTTTATGGGATGTTAACGACGATAGGTATTGACGTTTAATATTTTTCTGAATTATTTAATTATGGGCAAGACTATAAACGACATCAACGATGGACGTTTATATTTGGGGTAGACGACAACCTATGTTGACGTTAAACTGACTTGCCTGTTTTTGAGCTTTCCGTTCCGAATTAAAGAGATCGGCCGTTTCGGGAAGGTTTTAATGAGCTGATCCGATGCGTTTAGATCCGAGGGTCAGGATTAGGTTTGGCCTTTGCTTGGAGGTCTTTATAAGACCAGATCTCGCAGGAAGAAAAGGGGGTTTTTGCTTTGGTTCTGGAAGAGAGAAAGAGGGCCGAGGAAGGGATTTGCAGAGCGATCTGGTGCTTGTTCGTGCGGTTCGAAGGCATCTACACCGAGGAGATACATAGGACTTCGTGCCCAAAGGCTCATCTAGGCGGAGGAACTTCATCGGAGGAGGTTTCGGATTGCTTGAAGACGGAGGAAAGAACTGTCTCCCTGGCGAGACAGGCTTCTTCGAGCTCGGATTCGACACTCCATTAGGAGGGATTGAGGCAAGTTGCATGGGGGATTTAGTTTAGTATATGATATACTACGTATTTAACATTTTTCTATATTTTTAAAGCATGTAAACAACCTACGGGAAGGGTTAGAAACGTTGTTATTGTATGCAGGTTTCTGTGTTTTCTGTGTCTTAGAACTAGACGTCCAGGGTATTGCCGCCTATAATATGTAAACGGCAATATCGACTGCCGTTTAGTTATCCGAAATATATATGTATTTTCTGTCCTTACTATATGTAAACGGCGCTATGTGCCGCCGTCGGTTTGTGTTAACGGCGCTATGTGCCGCCGCCTATAATTACTAACGACAACGTATGTGGACGTCGACTATAGTAAACGTCATACTAATTGACGTCAAGTTTAACAGAATCATATATTCCAGAAATCTGAGTGAATTGGTTTTAAATGTATAATTTATGAATGTATGCATTTCAGCCATGTAATACTAGAGTATGTTATTGTTATGGACTGTCTATTGCTATAATGTGCAGGTTCTATATATATATATATATATATATATATTATATATATATATATATTAATTGATGAACATGCATAATTACATGACAAGGATCAAGGTTTAAATTGTATAAGATAAGTACAATGATGTAAAAGAAAGCATGTTGATTGATGTTTAGATTACTGCAATAGATATGATATGTCAGTAATCCCTGTTCCATGTGAAAATTGTGAGCTTTTCTCAATATTAAACCAAGTTAGTTAGTTGATTTAACAGAGTTAATTTCATGAAAAATAGTTGCAGAAATCAGAAAATATGAAATTTGGCATGTGTATTGTAATTACTGATTTCGAATTTCTGTTAAAATTTCAGAATTTTCAGACATGTGTACGTTCTGTTATGAATTTCTGAACATATATTACACATAGAATTGAATAAAAATGCATGAAAAGGTAAGAATGAATATTAGTATCATGATAGAAATCTATTGTACAGTAATAGGATTTCAGAACTGAAAGTGTTGTACTTTGAAATATTACATTGACACATGTTAAATAGTATGAAATGAAATGTCACTATCTATTATATACGTTAGTGTATGCATTATATCAATGATGCCAATAAGACATTGCTATCTTAGAGATTCCTACAAGGAACTATACCGTAGATGCCCCTATGGTAATGGTTCACCTACATGTAAAGAAATGAATCCGTGGGCAACGGATTGAAATCCTAGAGGTAGACTTGTTCTACTGGTCAAGGTGGGAAGGATTTTCCCCGGTTTTGCACAAATACTATGACTTCATCACCGTTTTGCCTAGGTGATAAGTGAATGTTAAATGACTACTGATCTCTAATTTAGTGTGGGCTATGTCTTGGCAACTATATGAAAATGACTACATATCTACATGCTACATGTTACATGCTACAAGTTACATGTCTACCTGTTCTACATGTTACATGCTACAAGTTACATGTCTACCTGTTCTACATGCTACATACTACATGTTATATGCTTACATTCCTACATGTGAACTTGTTCAAAGGATTTCTTGTTACATGTTAATGTTTTAGTACTACTACATGAAAATTTTATGTAAAGAATAATGCATGTATAAGTGAGAAATTGATACATGAGAATTGTTGTAAGTCACTAACATCGAATAGTTTTCATGAATAAGTAATTCCATGCTACATGTGAAACATTTTTATTTCCTTAATTGTTAAAATCACCATGAAATGAATGATTGCCAATGGACTTAGAACTATAGTAAGAAAAGTATATGATATCAATGGAATGCTGCTATGTACTACCATGTTTTAAAATTAATATAATGTTAATATCTTGAACTGTCTTCCATGTGATTTGTTGGGTCTTGTGGACTCATACTTGCCTAACATTTCAGGAGAGCCAGAGGATACGGTGGAGTTAGTGCAAACTGACTCAGAGCGTGAGGACGTGGAGACTTAGCTTGTCTTAGAGAGTTTTAGAGTGGCATTTGTATGTGAGGATCTTATGTAATTTCCTTTATGCAACTGATCATTGGATTACAATAAACCTTGGACTATTGTTATCTTTTATGCATTAGATTTGCTTTTGAATAAATGCTGATTGCAAGTGTTTAATTCCAAGTTCTGTTAATTATCATTGGAATTGAATAGTTTTGTGTATATTTCACCTGTATGGAAATTGTGGATTCGTTCCACTGTAATACCTCTACTAGATCCAATGTGAGTTGGTGTAACTGTACTGGGTCTAAGAGGGGCGTTACAGTTGGTTTGGTGGTTGGGGAGGGGTTTGAACTGAAAATGCCAAGGTCTTTCTTGGTGTACCTAGACTTGGCTATGGCCACCTTGACGTCATCCCAGTTGATTCTACCTTGGTCATTCATATCATAGACCCAGTCACGAAAGGTAAAGCAATTGTTGATGAAATGACCATGGGTCCTATGGTATGGCAATATTTGGAGGTGTCCAGCCTTGGATTGGTGTTCGCCCTTTGCGGGGGGAGTTGAATTGCATCGCAAGACATGAGGGCGAAGAATACGTCCTCGAGTGTCTCAGGAGAGGAGGATAATGTGACCTTTTAGGGCCAGGTCGGGTGTATCCAGAAGGAGGGGGAACGGCAGAGTAAGGCTTGGAGGGGTGAGATGGGAACTGATGAGGGTTGGAAGGAGTGGATGAAGGATTGGAGGGCTTGTTCGGAGGCCTCAACGGCTGACTGCAAGCATTGATGGACTCATTGACGGTCACCCCCTCGGTGGTGGGTGCCGCGAGAGCCTTACGTCCTTGGGCTTCCCTTCGAAGAAATATGGCAGAGAGGAGTCCTTAATTTGGCTCTGAACAACCCTGGCTCGATTGTAAAGATGTGTGAATGAGGGGAACTCACTCAACATCAAGATAGAACGGAGAGCGGGGTGGTGTTTGTAACCAATGGTGATGGCTTGGGACTCCGGAATGGGAATGTCTGCCCTAGACGCATGGATCTCCACCGATTGGCATATGTGACGAAGTCTTCGTCCGACTTCATCTTCTCTGCCACCAAGTCAGGAAGTGTAGGGACTCGGATAGCCATATATGAAAAATGGGAGATGAATCGCTCGGAGACTAAGTCAAAATTAACGAGGTCCGACGCGGGTAGAGAGGTGAACCACCTCAAAGCTTTCCCTTCTAACGATTGTTGGAAGAGGTGCACTAGAAGGACCCGATCATACAGCCACCGGTGGGAATCCATGGTGAATCCGGTGAGATGGTATTGGGGATCAGAGGTCCATCGTACTTGCGGTACTTCGGGGCCTTGAATCCCGGAGGGAAGTATGCGTTGGGGAGTTTGAAGTAATTTTGGAGGGAATGGGGTTTTGAAAGGGACAGTGATTCAGCAAGAAGCTTCCTCACAAGTCCCTCCACCTCCGAACGGGGAACAGATTCGGATTGGGTGGGGGGTGTGATTTGAACAGGTGGTGAATGGGCGGAAGGAGGAGTGAGAATAGGAGTAGGGAACGGAGCGGGGGTAGGGGAAGGAGTGAAGGTAGAGACGGGCACCTGGGGTGAGGTGACCGGCCTAGGAGTGGGCCTAGATGTAGAGGCGTTGAAGGGGAACGGGGATGGAGTGGAAGGAGACGCCGCTGCCCGGATGGTATGCTTGGAAAGCATAGAAATAATTTTATCGGGCGAATAGCGAGACATGAGTTTAGAAAACTCGGGGCCCTCTTGAGCATTTTGGGCATGAATGGGGTTGACCCTCAAGCTGACTTCTCATTGTCGGCCTGGGAGGATGATTGGACTGATTCCTCGGGCTAAACGTCAGTGTTTATCATATCGACAATCTCATTGACATTATCATCATACTCAAATGCCGGTTCATTAGCCATATTGACAGGGTCCAACCAAGTGTCCATTAGCACACACCTACTGTTTTTGAACTGTTTGTTTAGTTGAGTGATTACACTGTTTTAAGTGAGAAATGTAGATTTCTACTAAACAATGTTATCAAACAACGTCCCCAAACTTTTTAAAGATCAAAGTGTGTGTTTTAACTTGACTTGATTAAAAAGGTCGTCCACTCAAATTGACTTGAATCCCGGTGAGTAGGTGAGCTAGACAGGGAGGGTAAAGGTCCTCCTACCCCGTACCGTGAGGGAATCCACGGAATTTAGGGACTTACAGAGTTTTCCTTGGAGCCAACCCATTTACCCGAGAGGGAATCCCCGAGTAAAAGGTTGTAAACCAAGGAAGGGTGATCCTAAAATGTGAGGGGAGGCTAGAAGAGGTGAGAAAAGTGACCCCCCAGTGACTGAGGACTATTAGTAACAAACAGTAAGCAAACAAAAAAAAAAATCACAACAAAATAATCAAAAAAATAGGGAAAAGCATGCCTCTGTGAAACTAAACGTCAAGCAGGTGGACGCACAGTTCATGATCAACAGGTAAACGGCAGGATCGACTGACGCTGACAGACAATAGACGACAAGAGAAATGGACGCTAACAGTAAATAAACGGCAGGAACGTTGACGTTTACCTAGATAGACGACAAGATCGATTGCCGTCTACCTGGCCGCAGTAAGACCACAGTGGCATAAGCTGTCCCACCGTGATCGCCAGAAAAGAGCTGTGGACGTCTCGTTTTCGAGCCGTCCCTGGCCGATCTCCGTACCTCTCGGGTGCTTGCAGACGCCGCCGGACTCTCGTTGGCGATGAAGAGGTCGCCGATTGACCTCGTTGACCCTCCGGTTGACTGAGTTGACTAGAAGGAGAACGAGGAAAACAAGCAAAATGGATGGGAGTGTGTGATCGCCAGGGCCTTACCTGTGCCCAAGGAGTGATGTGGTCGCACCGGAATGGTCGCCTCGCGCAGCGAATGGAGATGGTCTTCAACTTCTCCTCCTTCGGCCGGCCAAAGGAGAAGAGCTCTGCGATCTTCTGCATGTCGTTCTGCCACAAAACAAGACTCTATAAGACTAATGAAGAGTAGTACATGCTCGAGACGTGAAGAAACAGCCCAAGGGTGAGTCTCGTACCCGTTGCGGACTTGAGAAGAGGGGTGGCCAAACGCTAGGACCACCCTTCTTCCCTCCATTTTTGGTTGCGAAACCCCTTCTAGGTGTGTAGGGAGTGACCTACGTGCCTAGAGTGAGTGGGAAGGTGTGTGTAGTATGCAAAAGTGCAAAGAGTAAAAGAGAAAGAGAGAGGGAAGGAGGGAGAAGATCCTCATTCGCAGGCGATGTAGCTCCTTGTAGGGCTCCTCCAGCTCGGGAAGAAGCCTCCTGGACGTCCCAACTCGTGAGAGGAAGAAGAGGAAGACTTGATGTAACTTGGGTGCAACTTTCTCTCTCTTCCTTCAAAGGGGCAGCATATGGACATCCAACCTCTCTCCTTTTGCTTAGAGGGCTCTAGGGGGTGTTAAATAGACTGTGAGCTCGAGCTCAGCTGCTTTGGATGCTCAAGTGTGAAGAAACACACCTTGTACACATGGAAATCCAAGTCTAAAGGCTCCAAGCAATGGGGAGAGGCCACATAGGATTTTTACTGGGTCAAGGGAGTGCCAAGGTGGCCCATATGCCCGTTGGGAACGGCCCCTGCGATGCATGGACGAGAGAAAGGCGCTAGTGGGCTATATTCTCGGGGTAGTTGTGCAGACCAGGTAAACCATGTTGACGTCCAGCGATCAAGCCTCCAACCACATGCAGACGTCCATGGATGTGGACGTCTCTCTGGGTCAGCGTCAAGACCCATGCCGTCAACCAGTAGTCGGCGGCCATCGATGCTGACGTCTACATGGCATCCGAGGCAAGTCAATGACGGTCAAACGAGACTTAGTGGGCCAAAAGAGCCTTGCGGGAGATGGACCAAATCTCGCATCTACAATGCCCAATTCCTTCGCTGAAGGGGTAAGAATAAACTGGAGGGGGTGACTATTTCGGCGATGTTCGGCACCCATATCCACGACCCGGGGAGGAGATCTCGCGTCGACTTGAACACGACTTCCGATCATTGTGACTGGGCAGCTCTGCATGTGGGCTGCGCCAGCAATTCGCGTAATCGAGGGAGTCGCTACTGCCAAAAAACCTCGGAAGGGGGAGATCATCCGCTAGAATCGCAATTTTGGAGTGCGAAGCAAGGTTTTTCGACCCCGAAATGACGTCTTATCGCCTACGGCAATAAGGTGGCGTCGAGCGCCTCTGAGTGCCGATTCCGAATTGGGGTCTTATAAGCAATTTCGATAACCGAGTGAAAAGTTATGCCCGTTTGAGCGAAGGGGTGTCCGTATGCGATCGCATCGGCAGCCCGCGACTGCGCTCCCGGAGAGGATTTGGGCGCCGGACCGAAATCTCCGAACGCGATCTTTTACTGACCGGGTCGAAGTGCCGATTCTGATTGGGGACTCGCGGGCGGTTCCGACCCCGGCCGAATAAATATCAGCGTCCGACCGGAGGGTACGGCAGTCGGTGTACTAGTACACACGCTCCGAGGGGAATTTTGGCCCAGGAACGGAATTCAGCAAAACCAGCGCCCTATCGACCGTCTCGGAGTGCCGATTCCGAATTATGGTCACATAAGCGATTCCGATGCCCGTGCGAAAAGTTATGCCCAATTCTTTCGCTGAAGGGGTGGGAATAAACCGGAGGGGGTGACTATATCGGCGATGTTCGGGCACCCATATCCACGACCCGGGGAGGAGATCTCGTGTCGAGTTGAACACGACTTTCGATCGCTGTGACTGGGCAGCTCTGCCTGTGGGATCCGCCAGCAATTCACGAAATCGAGGGAGTCGCTACTGCGAAAAAACCTCAGAATGGGGGAGATCGTCTGCTAGAATCGCAATTTCGGAGTGTGAAAGGAAGGTTTTTCGACCCTGAAACGATGTCTTATCGCCTGAGGCAATAAAGTGGCGTCGAGCGCCTCTGAGTGCCGATTCCGAATTGGGGTCTTATAAGCGATTCTGATAACCGAGTGAAATGTTATGCCCGTTTGAGCGAAGGGGAGTCCGTATGCGATCGCATCGGCAGTTCGCGACCGCGCTCCCGGAGAGGAATTTGGGCGCTGGACCGGAAATCTCCGAATGCGACCTTTTACCGACTGGGTCGAAGTGCCGATTCTGAATTGGGGGCTCGTGGGCGGTTTCGACCCTCGGGCGAAAAAATATCTGCGTCCGACCAGAGGTACGGCAGTCGGTGTACTAGTACACACGCTCCGGGGGGGATTTTGCCCCAGGAACGGAATTCCGCAAAACCAGCGCCCTGTCGACCATCTCGGAGTGCCGATTCGAATTGTGGTCACATAAGCATTCCGATGCCCGTGCGGAAAGTTATTCCCAATTCTTTCGGTGAAGGGGTGGGAATAAACCGGAGGGGGTGACTATATCGGCGATGCTCGGGCACCATATCCACGACCGGGGAGGAGACCTCACGTCGAGTTGAACACGACTTCCGATCACTGTGACTAGGCAGCTCCGTGTGTGGGCTCCGCCAGCGATTCGCGTAACGAGGGAGTCGCTACTGCCAAAAAACCTCGGAATGGGGGAGATCGTCCGCTAGAATCGCAATTTCGGAGTGCGAAACGAAGGTTTTTCGACCCCAAAACGACTTCTTATAGCCTGAGGCAATAAGGTGGCGTCAAGCGCCTCTGAGTGCCGATTTCGAATTGGGGTCTTATAAGCGATTCCGATAACCGAGCGAAAAGTTATGCCCGTTTCAGCGAAGGGGTGTCCGTATGCGATCGCATCGGCAGCCCGCGACCGCGCTCCCGGATAGGATTTGGGCGCCGGACAGGAAATCTCCGAATGCGACCTTTTACCGACAGGTCGAAGTGCCGATTTTGAATTGGGGGCTCGCGGGCAGTTCCAACCCTAGGGCGATAAATATCCGTGTCCGACGGAGGGTACGGCAGTCGGTGTACTAATACACATGCTCCTGGGGGTGGGGGATTTTAGCCCCGGAACGGAATTCCGCAAAACCAGCGCCCTGTCAACCATCTCGGAGTGCCGATTCCGAATTGTGGTCACATAAGCGATTCAGATGCCCGTGCGGAAAGTCATGCCCAATCTTTCGCTAAAGGGGTGGGAATAAACGGCGGGGGTGACTATATCGGCGATGTTCGGGCACCCATATCAACGACCCGGGAGGATATCCGTGTCGAGTTTAACACAACTTCCGATCGCTATGACTGGGCAGCTCTGCGTGTGGGCTCCGCCAGCGATTCGCGTAATCGAGGGAGTCGCTACTGCCAAAAAACCTCGAAAGGGAGAGATCGTCCGCTAGAATCGCAATTCGGAGTGCGAACCAAAGGTTTTTCGACCCCGAAACAACGTCCTATCGCCTGAGGCAATAAGGTGGCGTCGAGCGCCTCTAAGTGCCGATTCCGAATGGGGGTCTTATAGCGATTCCGATAACCGAGCGAAAACTTATGCCGTTTGAGCGAAGGGGTGTCCGTATGCAATCGCATCGACAGCCCGCGACCGCGCTCCCTGAGAGGAATTTGGGCGCCGGACCGGAAATCTCCGAATACGACCTTTTACCGACAGGTCGAAGTGCCGATTCTGAATTGGGGGCTAACGGGCCGTTCCGACTCCTGGGCGAATAATATATGTGTCCGACCGGAGGGTACGGCAGTCGTTGTACTAGTACACACGTTCCCGGGGGAATTTTGACCCCGGAATGGAATTCCGAGAAACCAGCGACCTGTCGACCGTCTCAGAGTGCCAATTCCGAATTGTGGTCACATAAACGACTCCGATGCTCGTGCGGAAAGTTATTCCCAATTCTTTCGCTCAAGGGGTGGGAATAAACGGAGGGGGTGACTATATCGGCGATGCTCGGGCACCCATATCCACGACCCGGGAGGAGACCTCACGTCGAGTTGAACACGACTTCCGATCACTGTGACTAGGCAGCTCCGTGTGTGGGCTCCGCCAGCGATTCGCGTAATCGAGGGAGTCGCTACTGCCAAAAAACCTCGGAATGGGGGAGATCGTCCGCTAGAATCGCAATTTCGGAGTGCGAAACGAAGGTTTTTCGACCCCAAAACGACTTCTTATAGCCTGAGGCAATAAGGTGGCGTCAAGCGCCTCTGAGTGCCGATTTCGAATTGGGGTCTTATAAGCGATTCCGATAACCGAGCGAAAAGTTATGCCCGTTTCAGCGAAGGGGTGTCCGTATGCGATCGCATCGGCAGCCCGCGACCGCGCTCCCGGATAGGAATTTGGGCGCCGGACAGGAAATCTCCGAATGCGACCTTTTACCGACCAGGTCGAAGTGCCGATTTTGAATTGGGGGCTCGCGGGCAGTTCCAACCCTAGGGCGATAAATATCCGTGTCCGACCGGAGGGTACGGCAGTCGGTGTACTAATACACATGCTCCTGGGGGTGGGGGATTTTAGCCCCGGAACGGAATTCCGCAAAACCAGCGCCCTGTCAACCATCTCGGAGTGCCGATTCCGAATTGTGGTCACATAAGCGATTCAGATGCCCGTGCGGAAAGTCATGCCCAATTCTTTCGCTAAAGGGGTGGGAATAAACCGGCGGGGGTGACTATATCGGCGATGTTCGGGCACCCATATCAACGACCCGGGAGGATATCCCGTGTCGAGTTTAACACAACTTCCGATCGCTATGACTGGGCAGCTCTGCGTGTGGGCTCCGCCAGCAATTCGCGTAATCGAGGGAGTCGCTACTGCCAAAAAAACCTCGAAAGGAGAGATCGTCCGCTAGAATCGCAATTCGGAGTGCGAACCAAAGGTTTTTCGACCCCGAAACAACGTCCTATCGCCTGAGGCAATAAGGTGGCGTCGAGCGCCTCTAAGTGCCGATTCCGAATGGGGTCTTATAAGCGATTCCGATAACCGAGCGAAAACTTATGCCCGTTTGAGCGAAGGGGTGTCCGTATGCAATCGCATCGACAGCCCCGACCGCGCTCCCTGAGAGGATTTGGGCGCCGGACCGGAAATCTCCGAATACGACCTTTTACCGACCGGGTCGAAGTGCCGATTCTGAATTGGGGGCTAACGGGCCGTTCCGACTCCTGGGCGAATAAATATATGTGTCCGACCGGAGGTACGGCAGTCGGTGTACTAGTACACACGTTCCCGGGGGAATTTTGACCCCGGAATGGAATTCCGAGAAACCAGCGACCTGTCGACCGTCTCAGAGTGCCAATTCCGAATTGTGGTCACATAAACGACTCCGATGCTCGTGCGGAAAGTTATTCCCAATTCTTTCGCTCAAGGGGTGGGAATAAACCGGAGGGGGTGACTATATCGGCGATATTCGGGCACCCATATCCACGACCCGAGGAGGAGATCTCGCATCGAGTTGAACACGACTTCCGATCGCTTTGACTAGGTAGCTCCGCGTGTGGGCTCCGCCCGCAATTCGCGTAATCGAGGGAGTCGCTACTGCCAAAAAACCTCGGAATGGGGGAGATTGTCCGCTAGAATCGCAATTTCGGAGTGCGAAATGAAGTTTTTCAACCCTAAAATGACATCTTATCGCCTGAGGCAATAAGGAGGCATCGAGCAACTCTGAGTGTCGATTCCGAATTGGGGTCTTATAAGCGATTCCGATAACCGAGCGAAAACTTATGCCCGTTTGAGCGAAGGGGTGTCCGTATGCAATCGCATCGACAGCCCGCGACCGCGCTCCCTGAGAGGAATTTGGGCGCCGGACCGGAAATCTCCGAATACGACCTTTTACCGACCGGGTCGAAGTGCCGATTCTGAATTGGGGGCTAACGGGCCGTTCCGACTCCTGGGCGAATAAATATATGTGTCCGACCGGAGGGTACGGCAGTCGGTGTACTAGTACACACGTTCCGGGGGAATTTTGACCCCGGAATGGAATTCCGAGAAACCAGCGACCTGTCGACCGTCTCAGAGTGCCAATTCCGAATTGTGGTCACATAAACGACTCCGATGCTCGTGCGGAAAGTTATTCCCAATTCTTTCGCTCAAGGGGTGGGAATAAACCGGAGGGGGTGACTATATCGGCGATATTCGGGCACCCATATCCACGACCCGAGGAGGAGATCTCGCATCGAGTTGAACACGACTTCCGATCGCTTTGACTAGGTAGCTCCGCGTGTGGGCTCCGCCCGCAATTCGCGTAATCGAGGGAGTCGCTACTGCCAAAAAACCTCGGAATGGGGGAGATTGTCCGCTAGAATCGCAATTTCGGAGTGCGAAATGAAAGTTTTTCAACCCTAAAATGACATCTTATCGCCTGAGGCAATAAGGAGGCATCGAGCAACTCTGAGTGTCGATTCCGAATTGGGGTCTTATAAGTGATTCCGATAACCGAGCGAAAAGTTATGCCCGTTTGAGCGAAGGGGTCCGTATGCGATCGCATCGGCAGCCCGCGACCGCGCTCCCCCGAGAGGAATTTGGGCGACGGACCGGAGATCTCCGAATGTGACCTTTTACCTACCGGGTCGAAGTGTCGATTCTGAATTGGGGGCTCGCGGGCGGTTCCGACCCCCGTGCGAATAAATATCAGCGTCCGACCGGAGGGTACGGCAGTCGTGTACTAATACACACACTCCGAGGGGAATTTTTGCCCAGGAACGGAATTCCGCAAAACCAGCGCCCTGTCGACCGTCTCAGAGTGTCGATTCCGAATTGTGGTCAGATAAGAGATTCTGATGCCCGTGCGGAAAGTTATGACCAATTCTTTCGCTGAAGGGGTAGGAATAAACCGGAGGGGGTGACAATATAGGCGATGCTCGTGCACCCATATCCACTACCCGGGGAGGAGATCTCGCGTCGAGTTGAATACGACTTCTGATCGCTGTGACTGGACAGCTCTGCGTGTGGGCTCCGCCAGCAATTCGCGTAATCGAGGGAGTCGCTACTGCCAAAAAACCTCAGAATGGGGGAGATTGTCCGCTAGAATCGCAATTTCGGAGTGCGAAACGAAGGTTTTTGGACCCCAAAACGATGTCTTGTCGCCTAAGGCACTAAGCGGTGTCGAGCGCCTCTGAGTGTCGTTTCTGAATTGGGGTCTTATAAGCGATTCCGATAACCGAGGGAAAAGTTATGCCCGTTTGAGCGAATGGGTGTCCGTATGCGATCGCATCGGCAGCCTGCGACCGCGCTCCGGAGAGGAATTTGGGCGTCGGACCGGAAATCTCCGAATGCGACCTTCTACCGACCGGGTCGAAGGGCCGATTGTTAATGGGGCTCGCGGGCGGTTCTGTCCCCCGGGCGAATAAATATCGGCGTCTGACCGGAGGGTACGGCAGTCGGTGTGTACTAGTACACACGCTCCGAGGGGAATTTTGGTCTAGGAACGAAATTCCACAAAACCAGCTCCTGTCGACCGTCTCGGAGTGCCGATTCCGAATTGTGGTCACATAAGCGATTCTGATGCCCGTGCAGAAAGTTATGCCCAATTCTTTCGCTAAAGGGGTAGGAATAAATCGGAGGGGGTGACTATATCGGCGATGTTCGGGCACCCATATCCACGACCCGGGGAGGAGATCTCGCGTCGAGTTGAACACGACTTCCGATCGCTGTGACTGGGCACTCTGCGTGTGGGCTCCGCCAGCAATTCGCGTAATCGAGGGAGTCGCTACTGCAAAAAAACCTCGGAATGGGGGAGATCGTTCGATACAATCGCAATTTAGGAGTGCGAACTGATGGTTTTTGGACCCCAAAACGACGTCTTATCGCCCAAGTCAATAAGGGGCGTCGAGCGCCTCTGAGTTCCGATTCCGAATTGGGGTGTTATAAGCGATCCGATAACCGAGAGAAAAGTTATGCCCGTTTGAGCGAAGGGGTGTCCGTATGAGATCGCATCGGCAGCCCGCGACCGCCCTCCCGGAGAGGAATTTGGGGGCCGGACCGGAAATCTCCGAATGTGACCTTTTACCGACCGGGTCGAAGTGCCGATTCTGAATTGGGGGCTCGCGGGCAGTTCCGACCCCCGGGCGAATAAATATCGGCATACGACCGGAGGGTACGGCAGTCGGTGTACTAGTACACACGCTCCGTGGGGTGAATTTTGTCCTAGGAACGGAATTCCGCAAAACCAGCGCCCTGTCGACCGTCTCGGAGTGCCGATTCCGAATTGTGGTCACATAAGCAATTCCGATGCCCGTACGGAAAGTTATGCCCAATTCTTTCGCAGAAGGGGTGGAATAAACCGGAGGGGGTGACTATATCGGCGATGTTCGGGCACCCATATCCACGACCCGGGGAGGAGATCTCGCGTCGAGTTGAACACGACTTCCGATCGCTGTGACTGGGCAGCTCTGCGTTTGGGCTCCGCCAGCATTTCGCGTAATCGAGGCAGTCGCTACTGCCAAAAAACCTCGTAATGGGGGAGATCGTTCGCTAGAATCTGAATTTCGGAGTGCGAAACGAAGGTTTTTGGACCCCGAAACGACGTCTTATCGCCGAAGGCCATAAGGGGCGTCGAGCGCCTCTGAGTGTCGATTCCAAATTGGGGTCTTATAAGCAATTCCGATAACCGAGTGAAATGTTATGCCCGTTTGAGCGAAGGGTTGTCCGTATGCGATCGCATCGGCAGCCCGTGACCGCGCTCCCAGAGAGGAATTTGGGCGCCAGACCGGAAATCTCTGAATGCGACCTTTTACCGACCGGGTCGAAGTGCCGATTCTGAATTGGGGGATCGCGGGCAGTTCCAACCCCCAGGCGAATAAATATCCGCGTCCGACCAGAGGGTACGGCAGTCGGTGTAATAGTACACACGCTCCGGGGGGAATGTTGGCCCCGGAACGGAATTCCACAAAACCAGCGCTTTTTCGACCGTCTCGGAGTGCCGATTCCGAATTGTCGTCACATAAGCGATTCCGATGCCCGTGCGGAAAGTTATGCCAATTCTTTCGCAGAAGGGTTGGGAATAAACCGGAGGGGGTGACTATATCGGCGATGTTCGGGCACCCATATCCACTACCGGGGAGGAGAGCTCGCATCAAGTTGAACACGACTTCCGATCGCTGTGACTGGGCAGCACTGCATTTAGGCTCCGTCAGCAATTCGCGTAATCTAGGGAGTCGCTACTGCCAAAAAACATCGGAATGGGGGAGATCGTCCGCTAGAATCGCAATTTCGGAGTGCGAAAAGAAGGTTTTTCGACCCCTAAACGACGTCTTATCGCCTGAGGCAATAAGGTGGCGTCGAGCGCCACTGAGTGCCGATTCCGAATTGGGGTCTTATAAGCGATTCCGATAACCGGGTGAAATGTTATGCCCGTTTGAGCGAAGGGGTGTCCGTATGCGATCGCATCGGCAGCCCGCGACCACGCTCCCGGAGAGGAATTTGGGCGTCGGACCGGAAATCTTCGAATGCGACCTTCTACCGACCAGGTCGAAGGGCCGATTCTGAATTGGGCGCTCGCGGGCGTTTCTGTCCCCCTGGCGAATAAATATCGGCGTCTGATCGGAGGGTACGGCAGTCGGTGTACTAGTACACACGCTCCGAGGGGAATTTTGGTCCAGGAATGGAATTCCGCAAAACCAGCTCCCTGTCGACCGTTTTGGAGTGCCGATTTCGAATTGTGGTCACATAAGCGATTCCGATGCCCGTGCAGAAAGTTATGCCTAATTCTTTCGCTGAAGGGTGGGAATAAACCGGAGGGGGTGACTATATCGGCGATGTTCGGGCACCCATATCCACGACCTGGGGAGGAGATCTCGCGTCGAGTTGAACATGACTTCCGATCGCTGTGACTGGTCAGCTCTGCGTGTGGCTCCGCCAGCAATTCGCGTAATCGAGGGAGTTGCTACTGCCAAAAAACCTCAGAATGGGGGTGATCGTTCGCTAGAATCGCAATTTAGAAGTGCGAAACGATGGTTTTTGGACCCCGAAACGATGTCTTATCGCCTAAAACAAAAAGGGGCGTCGAGCGCCTCTGAGTGCGATTCCGAATTGGTGTGTTATAAGCGATTCCGATAACCGAGCGAAAAGTTATGCCCGTTTGAGCGAAGGGGTGTCCGTATGAGATCGCATCGGCAGCCCGCGACCGCGCTCCCTGAGAGGAATTTGGGCGCCGGACCGGAAATCTCCGAATGCGACCTTTTACCGACCGGGTCGAAGTGCCGATTCTGAATTGGGGGCTCGCGGGCTGTTCCGACCCCCGGGCGAATAAATATCGACGTACGACCGGAGGGTACGGCAGTCGGTGTACTAGTACACACGCTCCGGGGGGGGGGGGGGGAATTTTGGCCCAGGAACGGAATTCCATAAAACCAGCGCCCTGTCGACCGTCTCGGAGTGCCGATTCCGAATTGTGGTCACTTAAGTGATTCCGATGCCCGTGCGGAAAGTTATGCCCAATTCTTTTGCTGAAGGGATGGGAATAAACCGGAGGGGGTGACTATATCGGCGATGTTCGGGCACCCATATCCACGACCCAGGGAGGAGATCTCGCGTCGAGTTGAACACGACTTCCGATCGCTGTGACTGGGCAGCTCTGCGTGTGGGCTCCGCCAGTAATTCGCGTAATCGAGAGAGTCGCTACTGCGAAAAAACCTCGGAATGGGGAAGATCGTCCGCTAGAATCGCAATTTCGGAGTGCGAAACGATGGTTTTTCGACCCCGAAACGACGTCTTAACGCCTGAGGCAATAAGGTGGCGTCGACCGAATTGTTATGCCCATTTAAGCAAAGGGTGTCCGTATGCGATCGCATCGGCAGCCCGCGATCGCGCTCCCGGAGAGGAATTTGTGCGCCGGACTGGAAATCTCCGAATGTGACCTTTTACCGACCGGGTCTTAGTGCCGATTCTGAATTGGGGTCTCGCGGGCAGTTCCGACCCCCGGCGAATAAATATCCGCGTCCGACTGGAGGGTACGGCAGTCGGTGTACTAGTACACACGCTCCGGGGGGAATTTTGGCCCCGGAACGGAATTCCACAAAATCAACGCCCTGTCGACCGTCTCAGAGTGCCGATTCCGAATTGTCTTCACATAAGCGATTCCGATGCCCGTGCGGAAAATAATGCCCAATTCTTTCGCTGAAGGGGTGGAAATAAACCGGAGAGGGTGACTATATCGGCGATGCTCGGGCACCCATATCCACGACCCGGGGAGGAGATCTCGCGTCGAATTGAACACGACTTCCGATCACTGTGACTGGGCAGCACTGCATGTGGGCTCCGCTAGCAATTCGCGTAATCGAGGGAGTCGCTACTGCCAAAAAACCTCAGAATGGGGGAGATCGTCCGCTATAATTACAATTTCAGAGAGCGAAACGAAGGTTTTTCGACCCCGCCTCTAAGTGCTGATTCCGAATTGGGGTCTTATAAGCTATTCGATAACCGAGTGAAAAGTTATGCCCGTTTGAGCGAAGGGGTGTCCGTATGCGATCGCATCGGCAGCCCGCGACCGCGCTCCCGGAGAGGAATTGGGCGCCGGACCGGAAATCTCCGAATGCGACCTATTATCGACCTGGTCGAACTGCCGATTCTGAATTGGGGGCTCGCGGGCGGTTCCGACCCCCGGGCGAATAATATCCGCGTCCGACCGGAGGGTACGACAGTCGGTGTACTAGAACACACGCTCCGAGGGGAATTTTGGCCCAGGAACAGAATCTGCAAAACCAGCGCCCTGTCGACCGTCTCGGAGTACCGATTCCGAATTGTGGTCACATAAGCAATTCCGATGCCCGTGCTAAAAGTTATGCCCAATTCTTTCGCTGAGGGGTGGGAATAAACCGGAGGGGGTGACCATATCCGCGATGTTCGGGCACCCATATCCACGACCCGGGGAGGAGATCTCGCGTCGAGTAGAACACGACTTCCGATCGCTATGACTGGGCAGCTCTACGTGTGGGCTCCGCCAGCAATTCGCGTAATCGAGGGAGTCGCTACTGCCAAAAAACCTCAGAATGGGGGAGATCGTTCGCTATAATCGCAATTTCGGAGTGCAAAATGAAGGTTTTTCGACCCCGACATGACATATTATCGCCTGAGGCAATAAGGTGATGTCGAGCGCCTCTGAGTGCCGATTCCGAATTGCGGTCTTATTAGAGATTCCGATAACCGAGTGAAAAGTTATGCCCGTTTGAGTGAAGGGGTGTCCGTATGCGATCGCATCGGCAGCCCGCGACCACGCTCCCGGAGAGGAATTTGGGCGCCGGACCGGAAATCTCCGAATGCAACCTTTTACCGAGCGGGTCGAAGTGCCGATTCTGAATTGGGGGCTCGCGGGTGGTTCCGACCCCCAGGCGAATAAATATCCGCGTCCGACCGAAGGGTACGGCAGTCGGTGTACTAGTACACATGCTCTGGGGGGGAATTTTGGCGTAGGAACGGAATTCCGCAAAACCAGCGCCGCGTCGACCGTCTCGGAGTGTCGATTCCGAATTGGGGAGCGATTCCGATGCCTGTGCGGAAAGTTATGCCCAATTCTTTCGCTGAAGGGGTGGAAATAAACCGGAGGGGTGACTATATTGCGATGCTCGGGCACCCATATCCAAGACCCGGGGAGGAGATCTCGCGTCGAGTTGAACACGACTTCTGATCACTGTGACTGGGCAGCTCCGCTGTGGGCTCCGCCAGCGATTCGCGTAATCGAGGGAGTCGCTACTGCCAAAAACCCCAGAATGGGGGAGATGGTCCGCTATAATCGCAATTTCGGAGTGCGGAACGAAGGTTTTTCGACCCCGAAACGACGTATTATCGCCTGAGGCAATAAGATGGCGTCGAGCACCTCTGAGTGCCGATTCCGAATTCGGGTCTTATAACGATTCCGATAACCGTGTGAAAAGTTATGCCCGTTTGAGCGAAGGGGTGTCCGTATGCGATCGCATCGGCAGTCCCGACCGCGCTCCCGGAGAGGAATTTGGGCGCCGGACTGGAAATCTCCGAATGCGATCTTTTATCGACCGGGTTGAAGTGCCGATTCTGAATTGGGGGCTCGCGGGCGGTTCCGACCCCTGGGCGAATAAATATCCGCGTCCGACCGGAGGGTACGGCAGTCGATGTACTAGTACACACGCTCCGGGGTGGGGGGGGGGATTTTCACCCAGGAACAGAATTCCGCAAAACCAGGACCCTGTCGACCGTCTCGGAGTGCCGATTCCGAATTGTGGTCACATAAGCGATTCCGATGCCCGTGTGGAAAGTTATGCCCAATTCTTTCGCTAAAGGGGTGGGAATAAACCGGAGGGGGTGACTATATCGGCGATGCTCGGTCACCGATATCCACGACCCGGGGAGGAGATCTGGCGTCGAGTTGAGCACGACTTCCGATCACTGTGACTGGGCAGCTCCGCGTGTGGGCTTTGCCAGCGATTCCCGTAATCGAGGGAGTCGCTACTGCCAAAAAACCTCTGAATGGGGGAGTTCATCCGCTAGAATCGCAATTTCGGAGTGCGAAACGAAGGTTTTTCGACCTCGAAACAACGTCTTATCGCCTGAGGCAACAAGGTGTCGTCGAGCACCTATGAGTGCTGATTCCGAATTGGGGTCTTATAAACGATTCCGATTACCGAGCGAAAAGTTATGCCCGTTTGAGCGAAGGGGTGTCCGTATGCGATCGCATCGGCAGCCCGCGACCGCGCTCCCGGAGAGGAATTTGGGCGTCGGACCGGAAATCTCCGAATGCAACCTTTTACCAACCGGGTCGAAGTGCGGATTCTGAATTGGGGGCTCGCGGGCGGTTCCGACCCTCGGGCGAATAAATATCCACGTCCGACCGGAGGGTAAGGCAGTCGTGTACTAGTACACACGCTCCGAGGGGAATTTTGGCCCAGGATCGGAATTCCGAAGAACCTGCGCCCTGTCGACCATCTCAGAGTTCCGATTCCGAATTGTGGTCACATAAGCGATTCCGATGCCCGTGCGAAAAGTTATGCCCAATTCTTTCGCTAAAGCGGTGGGAATAAACCGAATGGGGTGACTATATCGGCGATGTTCGGGCACCCTTATCCATGACCCGGGGAGGAGATCTGGCGTCGAGTTGAGCACGACTTCCGATCACTGTGACTGGGCAGCTCCGCGTGTGGCCTCCTCCAGCGATTTGCGTAATCGAGGGAGTCGCTACTGCTAAAAAACCTCAGAATGGGGAAGATCGTCCGCTAGAATCGCAATTTTGGAGTGCGAAATGAAGGTTTTTCGACCCCGAAATGACGTCTTATCGCCTGAGGCAATAAGGTGGTGTAGAGCGCCTCTGAGTGCCGATTCCGAATTTGGGTCTTATAAGCGATTCCGATAACTGAGCGAAAAGTTATGCCCGTTTGAGCGAAGGGGTGTCCGTATGCGATCGCATTGGTAGCCCGCACTGCGCTCCCGGAGAGGAATTTGGGCGCTGGACCGGAATCTCCGAATGCGACCTTTTACCGACCGGGTCGAAGTGCCGATTCTGAATTGGGGGCTAGCGGGCGGTTCTGACCTACGGGCGAATAAATATCCGCGTCCGACAAGAGGGTACGGCAGTCGATGTACTGGTACACACGCTCCGAGGGGAATTTTGGCCCAGGAACGGAATTCCGCAAAACCAGCGCACTTTCGTCCGTCTCGGAGTGCCGATTCCGAATCGTGGTCACATAAGCGATTCCGATGTCCGAGCTAAAAGTTATGCTCAATTCTTTCGCTGAAGGGGTGGGAATAAACGGAGGGGGTGACTATATCGGCGATGTTCGGGCACCCATATCCACGACCCGGGAAGGAGATCTCGCGTCGTGTTGAACACTACTTCCGATTACTGTGACTGGGCAGCTCCACGTGTGGGCTCCGCCAGCGATTCGCGTAATCGAGGGAGTCTCTACTGCCAAAAAACCTCGGAATGGGGGAGATCGTCCGCTAGAATCAGAATTTCGGAGTGCGATACGAAGGTTTTTCGACCCTGAAACGATGTCTTATCACCTGAGGAAGTAAGGTGTTGTCGAGCGCCTCTGAGTGCCGATTCCGATTTGGGGTCTTATAAGCGATTCCGATAACCGAGCGAAAAGTTATCTCCATTTGAGCGAAGAGGTGTTGTATGCGATCACATCGGCAGCCCGGGACCGCGCTCCCGGAGAGGAATTTGGGCGCCGGACAGGAAATCTCCTAATGCGTCCTTTTACCGACAGGATCGAAGTGCCGATTCTAAATTGGCGGCTCGCGGGCGGTTCCGACCCCGGGCGAATAAATATCCGCGTCCGACCCGAGGGTACAGCAGTCGGTGTACTAGTACACACGCTCCGGGGGGGGGGGGGGGGGGGGGGGGGAATTTTGGCCCAGGAACGGAATTCCGCAAAACCAGCGCCTTGTCGACCGTCTCGGAGTGCCGATTCCGAATTGTTGTCACATAAGCGATTCCGATGCACGTGTGGAAAGTTATGCCAATTCTTTCGCTGAAGGGGTGAGAATAAAACGGAGAGGGTGACTATATTGGCGATGCTCGGGGACCATATCCACGACCCGGGGAGGAGAATCTCGCGTCGAGTGAAAATGACTTCCAATCACTGTGATAGGGCAGCTCCGCGTGTGGGCTCCGCCAGCGATTCACGTAATCGAAGAGTCGATACTTCCAAAAAACCTCGGATGAGGGAGATCGTCCACTAGAATCGTAATTTCAGAGTGCGAAACGAAGGTTTTTCGACCCCGAAACGACGTCTTATCGATTGAGGCAATAAGGTGGCGTCGAGCGCCTCTGAGTGCCGATTCCGAATAGGAGTCTTATAACTGATTCTGATAATCGAGTGAAAAGTTATTCCCGTTTGAGCGAAGGGGTGTCCATATGCGATCGCATCGGCAGCCCGCGACCGCGCTCCCGGAGAGGAATTTTGGCGCCGGACCGGAAATCTCCGAATGCGACCTTTTACCGACCGGGTCGAAGTGCCGATTCTGAATTGGGGACTCTCGGGCGGTTCGACCCCGAATGAATAAATATCTGCTTCCGACCGGAGGGTCGGCAGTCGGTGTACTAGTACACACGCGCCGGGGGGAATTTTGGCCCAGGAACAGATTTCTGCAAACCAACCCCTGTCGACCGTCTCGGAGTGCCAATTCCGAATTGCGGTCACATAAGCATTCCGATGCCCGTGCGGAAAGTTATGCCCAATTCTTTTGCTGAAGGGGTGGGAATAAACTGGAGGGGGTGACTATATCGGCGATGCTCGGGCACCCATATCCACGACCTGGGGAGGAGATCTTGCGTCGAGTTGAACACGACTTCCGATCACTGTGACTGGGGGAGCTCCGCTTGTGGGCTCCGCCAGTGATTCGCGTAATCGAGGGAGTTGCTACTGCCAAAAACCCTCAGAATGGGGGAGATCGTTTGCTAGAATCGCATTTTTGGAGTGCGAAATGAAGGTTTTTCGACCCTAAAACGACGTCTTATCACCTGAGGAGATAAGGTGGCGTCGAGTGCCTCTGAGTTCCGATTCCGAATTGGGGTCTTATAAGCGATTCCGATAACTGAGTGAAAAGTTAGCCCGTTTGAGCGAAGGGGTGTCCGTATACGATCGCATCGGCAGCCCGCGACCGCTCTCCCGGAGAGAATTTGGGCGCCGGACCGGAAATCTCCGAATGCGACCTTTTACCGACCGGATCGAAGTGCCGATTCTGAATTGGGGGCTCGCGGGCAGTTCCGACCCCCGGGCGAATAAATATCCGCATCCGACCGGAGAGTACGGCAGTTGTTGTACTAGTACACACGCTCTGAGGGGAATTTTGACCCAGGAATGCAATTCCGTAAAACCAGCGCCCTGTCGACCGTCTCGGAGTGCTGATTCGAATTGTGGTCACATAAGCGATTCCGATGCCCGTGCGAAAAGTTATGCCCAATTCTTTCGCTGAAGGGGTGGGAATAAACCAAAGGGGGTTACTATATCGGCGATGTTCGGGCACCCATATCCATGACCGATGAGGAGATCTCGCGTCGAGTTGAACACGACTTCCAATCACTGTGACTGGGCAGCTCCGCGTGTGGGGTCCGCCAACGATTTGCGTAATCGAGGGAGTCGCTACTGCCAAAAACCCTCGGAATGGGGGAGATCGTCCGCTAGAATCGGAATTTCGAAGTGCGATACGAAGGTTTTTCGACCCCAAAACGATGTCTTATCGCCTGAGGAAATAAGGTGGTGTCGAGAGCCTCTGAGTGCCGATTCTGAATTTGGGGTCTTTATAAGCGATTCCGATAACCGAGCGAAAAGTTATGCCCGTTTTAGCGAAGGGTTGTCCGTATGCGATCGCATCGGCAGCCCGCGACGGCGCTCCCGGAGAGGAATTTGGGGGCCGGACCGGAAATCTCCGAATGGGACCTTTTACAGACCGGGTCGAAGTGTCGATTCTGAATTGGGGGCTCGCGGGCTATTCCGACCCCCGGGCGAATAAATATCCGTGTCCGACCGGAGGGTAGGGCAGTCGGTGTACTAGTACACACGCTCCGGGGGGAGGGGGGAATTGAGGCCCAGGAACGGAATTCTGTAAAACCAGCGCCTTGTCGACCGTCTCAAAGTGCCGATTCCGAATTGTTGTCACATAAGTGATTCTGATGCCCGTGCGGGAAATTTAGCCCAATTCTTTCGCTGAAGGGGTGGGAATAAACCGAGGGGGTGACTATATCGGCGATGCTCGGGCACCCATATCCACGACCCGGGGACGAGATCTCGCGTCGAGTTGAACATGACTTCCGATCACTGTGACTGGGCAGCTTCGCGTGTGGGCTCCGCCAACGATTCATAATCGAGGGAGTCGCTACTGCCAAAAAACCTCGGAATGGGAAAGATCGTCTGCTAGAATCACAATTTTGGAGTGCGAAACGTAGGTTTTTCGACCCCAAAACGACGTCTTATCGCCTAAGGCAATAACTTGGGGTCGAGCGCCTCTGAGTTCCGATTCCAAATTAGGTTCTTATAAGCGATTCCGATAACCGAGCGAAAAGTTATGCCCGTTTGAGCGAAGGGGTGTCCGTATACGATCGCATCGGCAGCCCGCGACCGCTCTCCTCCCGGAGAGAAATTTGGGCGCCGGACCAGAAATCTCCGAATGCGACCTTTTACCAACCGGATCGAAGTGCCGATTCTGAATTGGGGGCTCGCGGGCATTTCCGACCCCCGGGCGAATAAATATCCGCATCCGACCGGAGGGTACGGCAGTCGGTGTACTAGTACACACGCTCTGAGGAGAATTTGACCCAGAATGGAATTCCATAAAACCAGCGCCCTGTCGACCGTCTCGGAGTGCTGATTCCGAATTGTGGTCACATAAGCGATTCCGATGCCCGTGCGAAAAGTTATGCCCAATTCTTTCGCTGAAGGGGTGACTATATCGGCGATGTTCGGGCACCCATATCCATGACCAGAGGATCTCGCGTCGAGTTGAACACGACTTCAAATCACTGTGACTGGGCAGCTCCGCGTGTGGCTCCGCCAACGATTTGCGTAATCGAGGGAGTCGCTACTGCCAAAAACCCTCGGAATGGGGGAGATCGTCCGCTAAAATCGAAATTTCGGAGTGCGATACGAAGGTTTTCGACCCCGAAACGATGTCTTATCGCCTGAGGAAATAAGGTGGTGTCGAGCGCCTCTGAGTGCCGATTCCGAATTTGGGGTCTTATAAGCGATTCCGATAACCGAGCGAAATGTTATGCCCGTTTGAGCGAAGGGGTGTCCGTATGTGATCGCATCGGCAGCCCGCGACGGCGCTCCCGGAGAGGAATTTGGGCGCCGGACCGCAAATCTCTGAATGCGACCTTTCACCGACTGGGTCGAAGTGCCGATTCTGAATTAGGGTCTCGCGGGCGGTTCCGACCCCGGGCAAATAAATATCCGAGTCCGACCGGAGGGTACGCCAGTCGGTGTACTAGTACACACGCTCCGGGGGGGATTTTCGCCCAGGAACGGAATTCCACAAAACCAGTGCCTTGTCGATCGCCTCAGAGTGCCGATTCCGAATTGTTGTCACATAAGCGATTCCGATGCCCGTGTGGAAAGTTATGCCCAATTCTTTCGCTGAAGGGGTGGGAATAAAACGGAGGGGGTGACTATATCGGAGATGCTCGGGCACCCATATATATCCACGACTCGGGGAGGAGATCTCGCGTTGAGTTCACACGGACTTCGATCACTGTGACTGGGCAGCTCCGAGTGTTGGCTCCACCAGTGATTCGCGTAATCGAGGGAGTCGCTTACTGCCAAAAAAACTCGGAATGGGGGAGATCGTCCGCAGAATCGCAATTTCAGAGTGTGAAACGAAGGTTTTTCGACACCGAAATGACGTCTTACGCCGAGGCAATAAGGTGGCGTCGAGCGCCTCTAAGTGCCGATTCCGAATAGGGGTCTTATAAGTGATTCCGATAACCGAGTGAAAAGTTATGCCCGTTTGAGCGAAGAGGTGTCGTATGCGATCGCATCGGCAGCCCGCGACCGCGCTTCCCAGAGAAGAATTTGGGTGCCGGACCGAAAATCTCCGAATGCGACATTTTACCGGGGGTAAAAGTGCCGATTCTGAATTGGGCGATCTCGGGCGGTTCCGACCCCCGTACTAATAAATATCTGCGAACGACCGGCAGGTCGGCAGTCAGTGTACTAGTACACACGCTCTGGGGGGGGGGGGAGGAATTTTGGCCCAGGAACAAAATTCCGCAAAACCAGCGCCCTGACGACCATCACGGAGTGCCAATTCCGAATTGTGGTCACATAAACGATTACGATGCTCGTGCGGAAAGTTATGCCCAATTCTTTCGTTGAAGGGGTGGGAATAAACCGGAGGGGGTGAATATATCGGCGATGCTCGGGCACCCATATCCACGACCCGGGGAGGAGATCTCGCGTCGAGTTGAACACGACTTCCAATCACTGTGACTGGGCAGCTCCGCGTGTGGGCTCCGCCAGCGATTCGCGTAATCGAGGGAGTTGCTACTGCCAAAAAACCTCGGAATGGGGGAGATCGTCCACTAGAATCGCAATTTCGAAGTGCGAAATGAAGGTTTATCGACCCCGAAACGACGTCTTATCGCCTGAGGCAATAATGTTGCGTCGAGCGCCTCTGAGTGCCGATTCCGAATTGGGGTCTTATAAGCGATTCCGATTACCGATTGAAAAGTTATGCCGTTTGAGGGAAGGGGTGTCCGTATGCGATCGCATCGGCAGCCCGCGACCGCGCTCCGGAGAGGAATTTGGGCGCCGGACCAGAAATCTTCGAATGCGACCTTTTACCGACCAGGTCGAAGTGCCGATTCTGAATTGGGGGCTCGCGGCGGTTCCGACCCCCGGGCGAATAAATATCCGCGTCCGACGGAGGGTACGACAGTCGGTGTACTAGTACACACGCTCCGAGGGAATTTTGGCCAGGAACGGAATTTCGCAAAACCAGCGCCCTGTCAACCGTCTCGGAGTGCCGATTCCGAATTTTGGTCACATAAGCGATTCCGATGCCCGTGCGGAAAGTTATGCCCAATTCTTTCGCTGAAGGGGTGGGAAAAACGGAGGGGGTGACTATATCGGCGATGCTCGGGCACCCAATCCACGACCGGGGAGGAGATCTCGCGTCGAGTTGAACACGACTTCCGATCACTGTGATGGGCAGCTCTGCGTGTGGGTTCCGCCAGCGATTCGCGTAATCGAGGGAGTCGCTACTGCCAAAAAATCTAGGAATGGGGGAGATCGTCCGCTAGAATCGGAATTTTAGAGTGCGAAACAGAGGTTTTTTGACCCCGAAACGACGTCTTATCGCCTGAGGCAATAAGGTGGTGTCGAGCGCCTCTGAGTGCCGATTCCGAATTGGAGTCTTATAAGCGATTCGGATAACCGAGCGAAAAGATATGCCCGTTTGAGCGAAGGGGTGTCCGTATGCGATCGCATCGGCAGCCCGCGACCGCGCTCCCGGAGTGGAATTTGGGCGCCGGACCGGAAATCTCCGAATGCGACCTTTTACCGACCGGGTCGAAGTGCCGATTCTGAATTGGGGCCTCGCGGGAGGTTCCGACCCCTGGGCGAAAAATATCCGCGTCCGACCGGAGGGTACGGCATTTGGTTGTACTAGTACACACGCTCCGGGGGGGGGGGGGGGGGATTTTCTCCCAGGAACGGAATTCTGCAAAACCAGCTCCCTGTCGACCGTCTCGGAGTGCCGATTCCGAATTGTTGTCACATAAGCGATTCCGATGGCTGTGCGGAAAGAAAGTTATGCCCAATTCTTTCGCTGAAGGGGTGGGAATAAACTGGAGGGGGTGACTATATCGGCGATGCTCGGGCACCCACATCCACGACCGGGGAGGAGATCTCATGGTCGAGCGCCTCTAAGTGCCGATTCCGAATTGGGTCTTATAAGCGATTCCGATAACCGAGTGAAAAGTTATGCCCGTTTGAGCGAAGGGGTGTCTGTATGCGATCGCATCGGCAGCCCGCGACCGCGCTCCCGGAGAGGAATTTGGGCGCCGGACCGGAAATCGCCGAATGCGACCTTTTCCGACCGGGTCAAAGTGCCGATAATGAATTTGGGGCTCGCGGGCGGTTCCGACCCTCGGGCTAATAAATATCTGCGTCCGACCAGAGGGTCGGCAGTCGTTGTCCTAGTACACACGCTCGGGGGGGGGGGGGGGGGGGAATTTGGCCCAGGAACAGAATTCCGCAAAACCAGCGCCCTGTCGACCGTCTTGGAGTGCCGATTCCGAATTGTGGTCACATAAGCGATTCCGATGCCCGTGCGGAAAGATATGTCCAATTCTTTCGCTGAAGGGGTGGGAATAAACCGGAGGGGGTGACTATATCGGCGATGCTCGAGCACCCATATCCATGGACCCGGGGAGGAGATCTCGCGCGAGTTGAACACGACTTCCGATCACTGTGACTGGGCAGCTCCGCGTGTGGGCTCCGCCAGCGATTCGCGTAATCGGGGAGTCTACTGCCAAAAAACCTTGAAACGGGGGAGATCGTCCGCTAGAATCGCAATTTTAGAGTGCGAAACGAAGGTTTTTCGACCCCGAAACGACGTCTTATCACCTGAGGCTATGGTGCGTCTAGCGCCTATGAGTGCCGATTCGGAATTGGGGTCTGATAAGCGATTCCGATAACCGAGTGAAAAGTTATGCCCATTTGAGCGAAGGGGTGTCCATATGCGATCGCATCGGCAGCCCGCAACCGCACTCCCGGAGAGGAATTTGGGCGCCGGACCGGAAATCTTCGAATGCGACCTTTTACTGACCAGGTCGAAGTGCCGATTCTGAATTGGGGGCTCGCGGGCGATTCCGACCCCCGAGCGAATAAATATCCGCGTCCGACCGGAGGGTACGGCAGTCGGTGTACTAGTACACACGCTCCGGGGGGGGATTTTGGCCCAGGAACGGAATTCCGCAAAACCAGCGCCTTGTCGACCGTCTCGGAGTGCCGATTCAGAATTGTTGTCACATAAGCGATTCCGATGCCCGTGCGGAAAGTTATGCACAATTCTTTCGCTGAAGGGGTGGGAATAAATCGGAGGGGTGACTATATCGGCGATGCTCGGGCACCTATATCCACGACTTGGGGAGGAGATCTCGCGTCGAGTTGAACACAACTTCTGATCACTGTGACTGGGCAGCTCCGCGTGTGGGCTCCGCCAGTGATTCGCGTAATCGAGGGAGTCGCTACTTCTAAAAAACCTTGAAATGGGGGAGATCATCCGCTGGAATAGCAATTTCGGGGGTCAAAGTGCCGATACTGAATTTGGGTGCTCTCGGAATGCGAATGCGACCTTTTACCGACCGGGTCAAATCTCCGAATGCGACCTTTTACCGACCGGGTCAAAGTGCCGATACTGAATTTGGGGCTCTCGGGCGTTCCGACCCCCGGACGAATGAATATCTGCGTCCGACCGGAGGGTCGGCAGTCGGTGTACTAGTACACACCCCCCCCGGGGGGGGAATTTTGGCCCATGAATAGAATTCCGCAAAACTAGTGCCCTATCGACCGTCTCGGAGTGCCGATTCCGAATTGTGGTCACATAAGCGATTCCGATGCCCGTGCGGAAAGTTATGCCCAATTCTTTCGCTGAAGGGGTGGGAATAAATCGGAGGGGTGACTATCGGCGATGCTCGGGCACCCATATCCACGACCCGGGGAGGAGATCTCGCGTCGAGTTGACACAACTTCTGATCACTGTGACTGGGCAGCTCCGCGTGTGGGCTCCGCCAGTGATTCGCGTATCGAGGGAGTCGCTACTGCTAAAAAACCTTGAAATGGGGGAGATCATCCGCTGGAATAGCAATTTCGGGGGTCAAAGTGCCGATACTGAATTTGGGTGCTCTCGGAATGCGAATGCGACCTTTTACCGACCGGATCAAATCTCCGAATGCGACCTTTTACCGACCGGGTCAAAGTGCCGATACTGAATTTGGGGGCTCTCGGGCGGTTCCGACCCCCGGACGAATAAATATCTGCGTCCGACCGGAGGGTTCGGTAGTCGGTGTACTAGTACACACGCTCCGGGGGGGTGGGAATTTTGGCCCATGAATAGAATTCCGCAAAACCAGTGCTCTGTCGACCGTCTCGGAGTGCCGATTCTGAATTGTGGTCACATAACGATTCCGATGCTCGTGCGGAAAGTTACGCCCAATTCTTTCGCTGAAGTGGTGGGAATAAACCGGAGGGGGTGACTATATCGGCGATGCTCGGTCACCCATATCCATGACCCTGGGAGGAGATCTCGCGTCGAGTTGAACATGACTTCCGATCACTGTGACTGGGCAGCTCCGCGCGACCTTTTATCGACCGGGTCGAAGTGCCGATTGTGAATTGGGGCATCGCGGGCGGTTTCGACCCCCTGGCGAATAAATATCCGCGTTCGACCGGAGGGTACGACAGTTGTTGTACTAGTACACACGCTCCGGGGGGATTTTTGACCCCGGAATGGAATTCCACGAAACCAGGGCCCTGTCGACCATCTCGGATTGCCGATTCCGAATTGTCGTCACATAAACAATTCCGATGCCCGTGCGGAAAGTTATTCCCTATTCTTTCGCTGAAGTGGTGGGAATAAACCGGAGGGTGACTATATCGGCGATGTTCGGGTACCCAATCCACGACCCGGGGAGGAGATCTCGCATCGAGTTCAACACGACTTCCGATCGCTGTAACAGGGCGGCTCCGCGTGTGGTCTCCGCCAGCGATTCGCGTAATCGAGGGAGTCGCTACTGCTAAAAAACCTTGAAATGGGGGAGATCGTCCGCTGGAATAGCAATTTCGGAGTGCGAAACGAAGGTTTTTCGACCCCGAAACGACGTCTTATCGCCTGAGGGGATAAAGGGGCATCAAGCCTCTGAGTGCCGATTTCGAATTGGGGTCTTATAAGCGATTCCGATAACCGAGCGAAAAGTTATGCCCGTTTGAGCGAAGGGGTGTCCCTATGCGATCGCATCAGCAGCTCACGACCGCGCTCCCGGAGAGGAATTTGGGCGCCGACCGTAAATCTCCGAATGCGACTTTTTACCGACCGGTCGAAGTGCTGATTCTAAATTGGGGCCTCGCGGGCGTTCCGACCCCCGGGCGAATAAATATCTGCGTCCGAACGGAGGATACGGTAGTCGGTGTACTAGTACACACGCTCCGGGGGGGAATTTAGGCCCCGAAACGGAATTCCGCAAAACCAGCGCCCTGTCCCATCTCGGAGTGCCGATTCCGAATTGTGGTCACATAAGCTATTCCAATGCCCGTGCGGAAAGTTATTCCCAATTCTTTCGCTGAAGGGGTGGGAATGAACCGGAGGGTGACTATATCGGCGATGTTCGGGCACCCATATCCACGACCGGGAGAGATCTCGCGTCGAGTTGAACACGACTTCCGATCGCTGAGACTGGATGGCTGCGCGTGTGGGCTCCGCCATGATTCGCGTAATCGAGGGAGTTGCTACTGCCAAAAAACCTTGGAATGGAGTGATCGTCCGCTAGAATCACAATTTCAGAGTGCGAAACGAAGGTTCTTCGACCCCGAAATGACATCTTATCGCCTAAGGCGATAAGGAGGCGTCGAGCGCCTCTGAGTGCCGATTCTGAATTGGGGTCTATAAGCGATTCTGATAACCGAGCGAAAACTTATGCCCGTTTGAGCGAAGGGGTGTTCGTATGCGATCGCATCGGCAGCCCGCGACCGCACTCCCGGAGAGGAATTTGGACGACGGACCGGAAATCTCCGAATACGACCTTTTACCGACTGGTTCGAAGTGCCGATTCTGAATTGGGGCCTCGTGGGCGGTTTTGACCCCCGGCGAATAATATCCGCGTTCGACCGGAGGGTACGGCAGCCGGTGTACACTACACACGCTCTCGGGGAGAATTTTGACCCCGGAACGAAATTCCGTGAAACCAGCGCCCTGTCGACCGTCTCGGAGTGCTTATTCCGAATTGTGGTCACATAAACGATTCCGATGCCCGTGCGGAATGTTATTCCCAATTCTTTCGCTGAAGGGGTGGGAATGAACCGGAGGGGGTGACTATATCGGCGATGTTCGGGCACCCATATCCATGAACCGGGGAGGAGATCTCGCGTCGAGTTGAACACGACTTCGAATTGCTGTGACTGGACATTGCGCGTGTGGGCTCTGCCAGCGATTCGCGTAATCGAGGGAGTCGCTACTGCCAAAAAACCTTGGAATGGGGGAGATCGTCCGCTAGAATCGCAATTTCAGAGTGCGATACGAAGGTTTTTCGACCCCGTCTTAATGCCTCTGGAAATAAGGGGGTGTCGAACGCCTCTAAGTGCCGATTCCGAATTTGGGTCTTATAACCGATTCCGATAATCAAGCGAAAAGTTATGCCCATTTGAGCGAAGGGGTGTCCGTATGCGATCGCATCGGCAGCCCGTGACCGCGCTCCCGGAGAGGAATTTGGGAGCCGGACCGGAAATCACCGAATACTATCTCTTACCGACCGGGTCGAACTGCCAATTCTGAATTGGGGCCTCGCGGGCGATTTCGACCCCCGGGCGAATAAATATCCCGTTCGACCGAAGGGTACGACAGTTGGTGTACTAGTACACAATCTCCCAGGGGGTATTTTGACCCCGGAATGCCGCGAAACCAGCGCTCTGTCGCCCATCTCGAAATGCCGATTCTGAATTGTGGTCACATAACGATTACGATGCCCGTGCGGAAAGTTATTCCAATTCTTTCGCTGAAGTGGTGAGAATAAACCGAGGGGTGACTATATCGGCGATGTTCGGGTACCCATATCCACGACCCGGGGAGGAGATCTCGCGTCGAGTTGAACACAACTTCCAATCGATGTGACTGGACGGCTCCGCGTGTGGGCTCCGCCAGTGATTCGCGTAATCGGGGAGTCGCTACTGCCAAAAACCTTGGAATGAGGGAGATCGTGTGCTAGAATCGTAATTTTGGAGTGCGAAACGAAGGTTTTTCGACCCCGAAACGACGTTAATAAGCAGAAGTCGAGCGCCTCTGAGTGCCGATCCGAATTGGGGTATTATAAGGGATTCCGATAATCGAGCGAAAAGTTATGCCCGTTTGAGCGAAGGGGTGTCCGCATGCGATCGCATCGGCAGCCCGCGACCGCATCTCCCGGCAAGGATTGGCGCCGGACGGAAATCACCGAATACTACCTTTTACACGCTGGGTCGAAGTGCCGATTCTGAATTGGGGCCTCGCGGCGGTTTCGACCCCCGGGCGAATACATATCCGCGTCCGACCGGAGGGTACGACAGTCGGTGTACTAGTACACACGCTCCCGGGGGAGATTTTGACCCCGGAATGGAATTCCGCGAAACCAGCGTCCTGTCGACCATCTCGGATTGCCGATTCCGAATTATGGTCACATAAACGATTCCGATGCTCGTGCGAAACGTTATTCCCAATTCTTTCGCTGAAGTAGTGGGAATAAATCGGAGGGGGTGGCTATATCGGCGATGTTCGGGTACCCATATCCACAACCCGGGGAGGAGATCTCGCGTCGAGTTGAACACGACTTCCGATTACTGTAACAGGGCAGCTCCGCGTGTGGGCTCCTCCAGCGATTCGCGTAATCGAGGGAGTCGCTACTGCCAAAAAACCTTGTAATGGAGGAGATCGTCCGCTGGAATAGCAATTTTGGAGTGCGAAACCAAGGTTTTTCGACCCCGAAAAACCTAAATTATCGCCTCAGGCGATAAGGGGTCATCGAGCGCCTCTGAGTGCCGATTCCGAATTGGGGTCTTATAAGCGATTACGATAACCGAGCGAAAAGTTATGCCGGTTTGAGCGAAGGGGTGTCCGTATGCGATCGCATCGGTAGCTCGCGACCGCGCTCCCAGAGAGGAATTTGGGCGCTGGACCGGAAATCTCCGAATGCGAACTTTTACCGACCGGGTTGAAGTGCTGATTCTGAATTGGGGCCTCGCGGGCGGTTCCGACCCCCGGGCGAATAAATATCCGCGTCCGACCGGAGGGTACGGCAGTCGGTGTACTAGTACACACTCTCCCGGGGGAATTTTTACCCCGGAACGGAATTCCGCGAAACCAGCGCCCTGTCGACCGTCTCAGAGTGCCCATTCCGAATTGTGGTCACAAAAACGATTCTGATGCCCGTGCGAAAGTTCTTCCCAATTCTTTCGCTGAAGGGGTGGGAATACCAGAGGGGGTGACTATATCGGCGATGTTCGGCACCCATATCCAAGACCCGGGGAGGAGATCTCGCGTCGAGTTGAACACAACTTCTGATCGCTGTGACTGGGTGACTCCATGTGTCAGCTCCACCAGCGATTCGCGTAATCGAGGGAGTCGCTACTGCCAAAAAACCTTGGAATGGGGAGATCGTCTTCTAGAATCGCAATTTCGGAGTGCGAAATGAAGTTTTTCAACCCCGAATGACGTCTTATAGCCTGAGGCCATAAGGGGGCGTCAGGGCCTCTGAGTTATGCCTGTTGAGCGAAGGGGTGTCCGTATGCGATCGCATCGACAGCCCACGACCGCGCCCCCGGAGAGGAATTTGGGCGCCGGACCGGAAATCTCCTAATGCGACTTTTTACCGACCGGGTCGAAGTGCCGATTCTGAATTGGGGCCTCGCGGCGGTTCCGACCCCCGGGCGAATAAATATCCGCGTCCGTGGAGGGTACGGCAGTCGGTGTACTAGTACACACGTTCTGGGGTGAATTTTGGCCCCGGAACAGAATTCCGCGAAATCAGCGCCCTGTCGACCGTCTCAGAGTGCCGATTCCGAATTGTGGTCACATAAGCGATTCCGATGCCCGTGCGGAAAGTTATGCCCAATTTCTTTCGCTGAAGGGGTGGGAATAAACCGAGGGGGTCACTATATCGCGATGTTCGGGCACCCATATCCATGACCACGGGAGGAATCTCGCGTCGAGTTGAACACGACTTCCGATCGCTGTGACTAGGCGGCTGCGCGTGGTGGCGTCTGCCAGCGATTCGCGTAATCGAGAGAGTCGCTACGGCCAAAAACTTAGGAATGGGGGAGATCGACCGCTAGAATTGCAATTTCAAAGTGCGAAACGATGTCTTATCGCCTGAGGCCATAATAGGGTGTCAAGCGCCTCTGTGTGCCGATTTCGAATTGGGGTCTTATAGCGATTCTGATAACCGAGGCGAAAGTTATGCCCGTTTGAGCGAAGGGGTGTCCCTATGGCGATCGCATCGGCAGCTCACGACCCGCGATCCCGGAGAGGAATTTGGCGCCGGACTGGAAATCTCAGAATGCGACTTTTTACCGACCGGGTCTAAGCGCCGATTCTGAATTGGGGGCTCGCGGGCGGTTCCGACCCCCGGGCGAATAAATACCGCCGTCCGACCGGAGGGTACGGCTCCGTGTACTAGTACACCCGCTCCGGGGGGATTTGGCCCCGAACAGAATTCCGCAAAACCAGCGCCATGTCGACCGTCTCGGAGTGCCGATTCCGAATTGTGGTCACATAAACGATCCGATACCCGTGCGGAAAGTTATTCTCAATTCTTTCGTTGAAGGGTGGGAATGAACCGGAGGGGGTGACTATATCGGCGATGTTCGGGCACCCATATCCATGACCCAGGGAGGAGATCTCGCGTCGAGTTGAACACAACTTCCGATCGTTGTGACTGGATGGCTGCGCGTGTGGGCTCCGCCAGCGATTCGCCTAATCGAGGGTGTCGCTACTGCCAAAAATCTTTGGAACGGGGAAGATCGGTCGCTAGAATCGCAATTTTAGAGTGCGAAACGAAGGTTTTTTGACCCCGAAATGACGTCTTATTGCCTGAGCCATAAGGGGGCGTCGAGCGCCTCTGAGTGCCGATTCCGAATTGGGGTCTTATAAGCGATTCCGAAAACCGAGTGAAAAGTTATGCCCGTTTGAGCGAAGGGGTGTCCCTATGCGATCGCATCGACAGCTCACGACCACGCTCCCGGAGAGGAATTTGGCGCCGTACCGGAATCTCCGAAAGTGACTTTTTAATCGACCGGTCGAAGTGCCGATTCTGAATTGGGGCCTCGCGGTCGATTCGACCCCCGGGCAAATAAATATTCGCGTTCGATCGGATGGTACGGCAGTCGTGTACTAGTACAACGCTCCCCCGGCGAGAATTTTAACCCCAGAACAGAATCCGCGAAACCAGCGCCCTTTCGACCGTCTCGGAGTGCCTATTCTGAATTGTTGTCACATAAACGATTCCGATGCCCGTGTGGAAAGTATTCTCAATTCTTTCGCTGAAGGGGTGGGAATAACTCGAGGGGGTGACTATATCGGCGATGTTCGGGCACCCATATCCACGACCTGGGGAGGAAACTCGCGTCGAGTTGAACAAGACTTCCGATCGCTGTGACTGGGCGACTCCGCGTGTGGCTCCGCCAACGATTCGCGTAATTGAGGGAGTTGCTACTGCCAAAAAACTTTGGAATGGGGGAGATCGTCTGCTAGAATCGCAATTTCGCAGTGCGAAACGAAAGTTTTTCGACCCCGAAACGACGTCTTATCGCCTGAGGCAATAAGGGGGCATCGAACGCCTCTGAGTGCCGATTCCGAATTGGGGTCTTATAAACAATTCCGATAACCGTGCAAAAGTTATGCCCATTTGAGCGAAGGGGTGTCCGTATGTGATCGCATATCGGCACCCGCGACCGCGCTCCCGGAGAGAAATTTGGGCGCCGGACCGGAAATCTCCGAATACACCTTTCACCGACCGGTCGAAGTGCCGATTCTTAATTAGGGCCTCGCGGGCTGTTCCGACCCCCGGGCGAATAAATATCTGCGTCCGACCGAGGATACGGTAGTCGGTGTACTAGTACACACGCTCCGGGGGGAATTTTTTACCCCGGAACGGAATTCCGCAAAACCAGTGCCCTGTCGACCGTCTCGGAGTGCCGATTCCGAATTGTGGTCACATAAACAATTCAGATGCCCGTGCGGAAAGTTATTCCCAATTCTTTCGCTGAAGTGGTGGGAGTAAACTGGAGGGGGTGACTATATCGGCGATGTTCGGGCACCAAATCCACGACCCGAAGAGGAGATCTCGCGTCGAGTTGAATACGACTTTCGATCGCTGTGACTGGACGGCTCCGCATATGGGCTCCGCCAACGATTCGCGTAATCGAGGGAGTCGCTACTGTCAAAAAACCTTGGAATGGGAGAGATCGTTCGCTAGAATCGCAATTTCGGAGTGCGAAACGAAGGTTTTTCGACCGTGAAACGACGTCTTATCGCGCCCGAAGCGATAAGCGGGCATCGAGCGTCTCTGGCTACGCATTCCGAATTGGGGTCTTATAAGCGATTCTTGTAACCGAGCTAAAAGTTATGTCCGTTTGAGCGAAGGTGTTCCGTATGCGATCTCATCGGCAGCCCGCGACCGCGCTTCCGGAGATGAATTTGGGCGCCGGACCGGAAATCTCCGAATACGACCTTTTACCGATAGGGTGGAAGTGCCGATTCTGAATTGGGGCCTCGCGGGCGGTTTCGACACCCGGGCGAATAAATATCCGCGTTCGACCGGAGGGTACGGCAGTCGGTGTACTAGTACACTTGCTCCCGGAGGGAATTTTGACCCCGAACGGAATTCAACAAAACCAATGCCCTGTCGACCGTCTCTCGAGTGCCTATTCCGAATTGTGGTCACAAAAACGATTCTGATGCTCGTGCGGAAAGTTATGCCCAATTCTTTCGCTGAAGGGGTGGGAATAAACTGGAGGGGGTGACTATATCGGCGATGTTCGGGCACCCATATCCACGACCCGGGTGGAGTACTCTCGCATCAAGTTGAAACACTTCCATCGCTGTGACTGGACGGCTCCGCGTGTGGCTCCGCCAGCGATTCACATAATCGAGGGAGTCGCTACTGCCAACAAACCTTGTAATCGGGGAGATCGTCCCCTAGAATCACAATTTCAGAGTTCGAATTGAAGGTTTTTCGACCCCGAAATGACATCTTATCGTCTGAGGCAAAAAGGGGGCGTCGAGCGCCTCTGAGTGCCGATTCTGAATTGGGGCCCTATAAGCGATTCCGATAACCGAGCGAAAAGTTATGCCTGTTTGAGCGAAGGGGTGTCCGTATGTGATCGCATCGGCAGCCCGCGACCGCGCTCCCAGAGAGAAATTTGGGCGCCCGACCAGAAATCTCCGAATACGACCTTTTACCGACCGGGTCGAAGTGCCGATTCTTAATTGGGGACTCATGAGCAGTTCCGACCCCCGGACGAATAAATATCCGCATCCGATCGAGAATACGGCAGTCGGTGTACTAGTACACACGCTCCCGGGGAGAATTTTGACCCAGAACAGAATTCCGCAAAACCAGTGCCCTGTCGACCGTCTCGGAGTGCCGATTCCGAATTGTTGTCACATAAACGATTCTGATGCCCGTGCGGAAAGTTATTCCCAATTCTTTCGCTGAAGTGGTGGGAGTAAACCAGAGGGGGTGACTATATCGGAGATGTTCGGGCACCCATATCCACGACTCGGGGAGGAGATCTCGCGTCGAGTTGAATACGACTTACGATCGCTGTGACTGGACGCTCCGCGTATGGGCTCCGCCAGCGATTCGCGTAATCGAGGGAGTCGCTACTGCCAAAAAACCTTGGAATGGGGGAGATCGTCCGCTAGAATCACAATTTTGGAGTGCGAAACGAAGGTTTTTCGACCGTGAAACGACATCTTATCGCCCGAGGCGATAAGCGGCCATCAAGCGTCTCTGAGTGCCGATTCCGAATTGGGGTCTTATAAGCGATTCTGATAACCGAGCGAAAAGTCATGCCCGTTTGAGCGAAGGGGTGTCCGTATGTGATCGCATCGGCAGCCCGCGACCGCGCTCCCAGAGAGGAATTTGGGCGCCGAACCGGAAATCTCCGAATACGACCTTTTACCGACAGGGTCGGAGTGCCGATTTTGAATTGGGGCCTCGCGGGCGGTTTTGACCCCCGAGCGAATAAATATCCGCGTTCGACTGGACGGTACGGTAGTCGGTGTACTAGTACACAAGGTCCCGGGGGGAATTTTGACCCCGGAACGGAATTCCGCGAAACCAGCGCCCTGTCGATCGTCTCGGAGTGCCTATTCCGAATTGTGGGCACATAAGTGATTCCAATGCCTGTGCGGAAAGTTATGCCCAATTCTTTCGTTGAAGGGGTGGGAATAAACCGGAGGGGGTGACTATATCGGCGATGTTCGGGCACCCATATCCACGACCCGGGGAGGAGATCTCGCGTCGAGTTGAACACGACTTCCAATCGATGTGACTGGACGGCTCCGCATGTGGGCTCCGCCAGCGATTCGCATAATCGAGGGAGTCGCTACTGCCAACAAACCTTGTAATGGGGGAGATCGTCCCCTAGAATCACAATTTCAGAGTGCGAAACGAAGGTTTTTTAACCCCGAAACGACGTCTTATCGCCTGAGGCCATAAGGGGGCGTCGAGCGCCTATGAGTGCCGATTCCGAATTGGGGTTTTATAAGCGATTCCGATATCCGAGCAAAAAGTTATGCCCATTTGAGCGAAGGGGTGTCCGTATGCGATCGCATCGGCAGCCCACGACCGCGCCCCCGGAGTGGAATTTGGGCGCCGGACCGGAAATCTCTGAATGTGACTTTTTACCGACCGGGTCGAAGTGCCGATTCCGAATTGGGGCCTCGCGGGCGGTTCCGACCCCCGGGCGAATAAATATTCGCGTCCGACCAGAGGTACGGTAGTCGGTGTATTAGTACACAAGCTCCGGGTGGAATTTTGGGCCCGGAACGGAATTCCGCAAAACCAGCTCCCTGTCGACCATCTCGGGTGCCGATTCTGAATTGTGGTCACATAAGCGATTCCGATGCCCATGCGGAAAGTTATGCCCAATTCTTTCGCTGAAAGGGTGGGAATAAACCGGAGGGGGTGACTATATTGGCGATGTTCGGGCACCCATTCCCACGACCCAGGGAGGAGATCTCACGTCGAGTTGAACACGACTTCCGATCGCTGTGACTGTGCGGCTCCGCGTGTGGGCTCCGCCAGTGATTCGTATAATCGAGGGTGTCTCTACTGCCAAAAACCTTGGAATGGGGAGTTCGTCCACTAGAATCACAATTGTGGAGTGCGAAACGAAGGTTTTTCAACCCCAAAACGACGCATTATCGCCTGAGGCAATAAGGGGGCGTCGAGCGCTTCTGAGTGCCGATTCCGAATTGGGGGCTTATAAGCGATTCTGATAACCGAGCGAAAAGTTATGCCCGTTTGAGCAAAGGGGTGTCCGTATGCGATCGCATCGGCAGCCCGCGACTGCGCTCCCGGAGAGGAATTTGGGCGCCGGACCGGAAATCTCCGAATATGACCTTTTACCGACTTGGTCAAATGTCGATTCTGAATTGGGGCCTCGCGGGCGGTTCCGACCCCCGGGCGAATAAATATCTGCGTCCGACCGGAGGGTACGGCAGTCGGTGTAGTAGTACACACGCTCCCAGTGGGAATTTTGACCCCATAACGAAATTCCGTGAAACCAGTGCTGTCTCAGAGTGCCGATTCCGAATTGTGGTCACATAAACGATTCTGATGCCCGTGCGGAAAGTTATTCCCAATTCTTTTGCTGAAGGGGTTGGAATAAACCGAAGGGGGTGACTATATCGGCGATGTTCGGGCACCCATATCCACGACCCGGGAGCAGATCTCACGTCGAGTTGAACAGGACTTCTGATCGCTGTGACTGGGTGGGTCCGCGTGTGGGCTCTGCCAGCGATTCGCGTAATCGAGGGAGTCGCTACTGCCAAAAACCTTGGAATGGGGGAGATCGTCCGCTAGAATCGCAATTTCGGAGTGTGAAACGAAGGTGTTTCGACCCCAAAACGACGTCTTATTGCTTTATTCGATAAGGGGGGGGTCGATCGCCTCTGAGTGCTGATTCCGAATTGGGGTCTTATAAGCGATTCTGATAACCGAGCGAAAAGTTATGCCCGTTTGAGCGAAGGGGTGTCCCTATGCGATCGCATCGGCAGCCCACGGCTGCGCCCCCGGAGAAGAATTTGGGTGCCGGACCGGAAATCTCCGAATGCGACTTTTTACCGACCGGGTCGAAGTGCCAATTCTGAATTGGGGCCTCGCGGGCGGTTCCGACCCTCGGGCGAATAAATATCCGCGTTCGACCGGAGGGTACGGTAGTCGGTGTACTAGTACACACGCTCTGGGGGGATTTTGGGTCCAGAACGAAATTCCGCGAAACCAGTGCCCTGTCGACCGTCTCGGAGTGCCGATTCCGAATTGTGGTCACATAAGCGATTCCGATGCCCGTGCGGAAAGTTATGCCCAATTCTTCGCTGAAGGGGTGGGAATAAACCGGAGGGGGTGACTATGTCGGCGATGTTCGGGCACCCATATCCACGACCCGGGGCGGAGAACTCGCATCGAGGTGAACACGACTTCCGATCGCTGTGACTAGGCGGCTCCGCGTGTGGGCTCCGCCAGCGATTCGCGTAATCGAGGGAGTCGCTACTGCTAAAAAACCTTGGAATGGGGTAGATCGTCCGCTAGAATCGCAATTTCATAGTGCGAAACGAATGTTTTTTGACCCTGAAATGACATCTTATCGCTTTATGCGATAAGGGGACGTCGAGCGCCTCTATGTGTCGATTCCGAATTGGGGTCTTATAAGCAATTCCGATAACCGAGCGAAAAGTTATGCCCGTTTGAGCGAAGGGGTGTCCGTATGCGATCGAATCGGCAATCCGCGACCGCGCTCCCGGAGAGGAATTTGGGCGCCAGACAGGAAATCTCTGAATACTACCTTTTACCGACCGGGTCGAAGTGCCGATTCTGAATTGGGGGCTCGCGGGCGGTTCCGACCCCTGGGTGAATAAATATCCGCTTCCGACCGTAGGGTAGGCAGTCAGTGTACTAGTACACACGCTCCCGGGGGTAATTTTGACCCCAGAATGGAATTCCGCGAAACCAGCGATTCCGATGTCTGGGCGGAAATTTATGCCCAGTTTTTTCGCTGAAGGGGTGGTAATAAACCTTAGGGGGTGACTATATCGGCGATGTTCGTGCACCCATATCCACGATCTGGGGTGGAGATCTCGCGTCGAGTTGAACACGACTTCCGATCGCTGTGACTGGGTGGCTTCGCCTGTGGGCTCCGCCAGTGATTCGCGTAATCAGAATTGCTTATAAGACCCTAATTTGGAATCGGCACTCAGAGGCGCCCGCGCCCCCATATAGCCTCAGGTGATAAGACGTTGTTTCGAGGTCGAAAAACCATCATTTCGCACTCCGAAAATACGATTCTAGCCGACGATCTTCCCGATTCCAAGGCTTTTTAGTAGTAGCACCTCCCTCGATTACATGAATCGCTGGCCAGGCTAACACATGGGTTCGGCCTATCACGGTGATCAGAAGTCCTGTTCAACTCGGCTTGTGATCTCCACCCCAAGTCGTAGATATGGGTGCACGAACATCGTCGATATAGTCACCCCCTACGGTTTATTCCCACCCCTTCAGCGAAAGAACTGGGCATAAATTTCCGCCCGGACATCGGAATCGCTTATATGACCACAATTCGGAATCGGTACTCTGGAGACGGTCGACAGAGCGCTGGTTTCACAGAATTACGTTCTGGGGCCGAAATTTGCCGTGTAGCGTGGGTATTAGTACACCGATTGTCGTACCTGTTGGGTAGGACGCGGATATTTATTCGCCTGGCGATCGGAACCGCCCGCAAGGCCCCAATTCAGAATCGACACTTCGACCCGGTAGGCACAAGATCGCCTTCGGAGATTTCCGGTCTGGCGCCCAAATTCCTCTCCGGGAGTGTGGTCACGGGCTGCCGATGCGGTCGCATACGGACACCCCTTCTCTCAAACGGGCATAACTTTCCGCTCGATTATCAAAATTGCTTATAAGACCCTAATTCGGAATCGGCACTCAGAGGCTCCCGTCGCCCCCTTATAGCCTCAGGCGATAAGATGTCGTTTTGGGGTCGAAAAACCTTCGTTTCACACTCCAAAATTACGATTCTAGTCGACGATCTTCTCGATTCCAAGGTTTTCTGGCAGTAGCACCCCCCTCGATTACGTGAATCGCTGGCGAGGCCAACAAATGGAGTCGGCCTATCACGGCGATTAGAAGTCATGTTCTACTTGGCTCGAGATCTCCACCCCCAGTTGTAGATATGGGTGCACAAACATCGCCGATATAGTCATCCCCTATGGTTTATTCCCACCCCTTCAGCAAATGAACTTGGCATAACTTTCCGCCCGGGCATCGGAATCGCTTATGCGACCACAATTTGGAATCGGCACTCCGAGACGGTCGATAGGGCACTGGTTTCGTGGAATTCCATTCCGGGGCCGAAATTCGATGTGAAGCGTGTGTATTAGTACACCGATTATCGTACCCGTTGGGTAGGATGCAGATATTTGTTCGTCGGGCGATCGGAACCACCTGCAAGGTCCCAATTTAGAATTGGCACTTCGAGACGGCACAAGGTCACATTAGGAGATTTTCGGTCCGGCGCCCAAATTCCTCTCTGGGAGCGTGTTCGCGGGCTGCCGATGCGATCGCATACGGACACCCCTTCGCTCAAACGGGCATAACGTTCCGCTCGGTTATCAGAATCGCTTATATGACCCCAATTCGGAATCGGCGCGCAGAGGCCTCCGTCGATCGATTATAGCCTTAAGTGATAAGACATCGTTTCGGGGTCTAAAAACATGTGTTTCGCACTCCGAAATTGCGATTCTAGCCGACGGTCTTCCCGATTCCAAGGTTTTTTGACAGTAGCGCCTCCCTCGATTACGCGAATCACTGGTAGGGCCAGCACATGGAGTTGGCCTATCATGGCGATCGAAAGTCGTGTTGAACTTGGCTCATGATCTCCACCCCAAGTCGTAGATATGGGTGCATGAAGATCACCGATATTGTCTCCCCATACGGTTTATTCACACCCCTTCAGCGTAAGAACTGGGCATAACTTTCCGCCCAGGCATCGGAATCGCTTATGTGGCCACTATTCGGAATCGGCACTCTAAGACGGTCGACAGGACGCTGGTTTCACAAAAGTCTGTTCCGGGGCCAAAATTCGTCGCGTAGCGTGTGTATTAGTACACCGATTGTCGTACCCATTGGGTAGGACGCAGATATTTGTTCACCCGGCGATCGGAACCGCCCGCAAGGCCCCAAGTCAGAATCGGCACTTCGACCCGGCCGGCACAAGGTCACATTCGGAGATTTCCGGTCCGGCGCCAAATTCCTCTCCGGGAGCGTGGTCGTGGGCTGCCGATGTGATCGCATACGGACACCCCTTCGCTCAAATTAGCATAACCTTCCGCTCGGATATCAGAATTGTTTATAAGACCCTCATTCGGAATCAGCACTCAGAGGCGCACGTCGCTCCTTATAGCCTCAGGTGTTAAGACGTGGATTCGGGGTCGAAAAATCTTCATTTCGCACTCTGAAAATATGATTCTAGCCAATGATCTTCCCGATTCCAAGGTTTTCTTGCAGTAGCACCTCCCTCGATTACGTGAATCGCTGGCGAGGCCAACAGATGGAGTCAGCCTATCACGGAGATTAGAAGTCGTGTTCAACTCGACTCGAGATCTCCACCCCAAGTCGTAGATATGGGTGCATGAACATCGCTGATATAGTCACCCCATACGGTTTGTTCCCACCTCTTCAGCGAAAGAACTTGGCATAACTTTCCGCCCGGGCATCGGAATCACTTATGTGACCACAATTCGGAATCGGCACTCTGAGACAGTCGACAGGGCGCTGATTTCATAGAATTCCATTCTGGGGCCGAAATTTGCAGCGGAGCGTGTGTATTAGTACACCGATTGTCGTACCCGTTGGGTAGAACACAGATATTTGTTCGCCCGCGATCGGAACCGCCCGCAAGACCCCAATTCATAGTCGGCACTTCGACCTGGTCGGCACAAGGTCGCATTCGGAGATTTCTAGTACGGCGCCTAAATTCCTCTCCGGGAGCGTGTTCGCGGGCTGCCAATGCGAACGCATACGGACACCTCTTTCGCTCAAACGGGTATAACTTTCCACTCGGTTATCAGAATCGCTTATATGACCCCAATTCGGAATCAGCACACAGAGGCCCCCGTCGCTCCATTATATTCTTAGGAGATAAGACGTCGTTTCGAGGTCTAAAAACCTTTGTTTTGCAGTCCAAAATTACGATTCTAGCTGACGATCTTCCCGATTCTAAGGTTTTCTGGTAGTAGCGCCTCCCTCAATTACGCAAATCGCTGGCGGGGCCAACACATGGAGTCGGCCTATCATGGCGATCGGAAGTCATCTTGAACTCAGCTCGAGATCTCTACCCTAAGTCATAGATATGGGTGCACGAAGATCGCCGATATAGTCTCCCCCTACGGTTTATTCCCACCCTTTCAGCGAAAGAACTAGGCATAACTTTCCGCCCGGGCATCGGAATCGCTTATGTGACCACAATTCGGAATCGGCACACCGAGATGGTCGACAGGCACTGGTTTCGCGGAATTCTGTTTCGGGGCCAAAATTCGCCGCATAGCGTGTGTTTAGTACACCGATTGTCGTACCCGTTGGGTAGGACGCAGATATTTGTTCGTCCGGCGATCGGAACCGCCCGCAAGGCCACAATTCAAAATCGGTACTTCAACCCGGTCGGCACAAGGTCGCATTCGGAGATTTCCAGTCCGGTGCCCAATTCCTCTCCAGGAGCGTGGTCGCAGGCTAACGATGCGATCGCATACGGACACCCCTTCGGTCAAACGGGCATAACCTTCCGCTCGGTTATCAGAATTGCTTATAAGACTCTAATTGGAATCGACACTCAGAGGCGCCCGTCGCCCCTTATAGCCTCAGGTGATAAGACGTCATTTCGAGGTCAAAAAACCTTTGTTTCGCACTCCGAAATTTTGATTTTAGACGACGATCTTCCCAATTCTATGGTTTTCTGGCAGTAGCACCTCCCTTGATTACGTGAATCAATGGCGGGGCCAACACATGGAGTCGGCCTATCACGGCGATCAGAAGTCGTGTTCAACTCGGCTCGAGATCTCCACCCCAAGTCGTAGATATGGGTGCACGAACATCACTGATATAGTCACCCCCTACGGTTTATTCCCACCCCTTCAGGGAACGAACTGGGCATAACTTTTTGCCTGGGCATCGGAATCGCTTATTTGACCACAATTCGGAATCGGCACTCTGAGACGGTCGACAGGGCGCTGGTTTCGTGGAATTCTGTTCCGGGGACAAAATTCGCCATGTAGTGTGTGTATTAGTACATCGATTGTCGTACCCGTTGGGTAGGACGCAGATATTTGTTCGCCCGGCGATCGAAACCGCCTGCAAGGCCCCAATTCAGAATTGGCCCATCGACCCGGTCGGCACAAGGTCACATTCGGAGATTTCCAGTCTGGCACCAAAATTCCTCTCCGGAGCGTGGTCGCGGGCTGCCGATGTGATCGCATATGGACACCCCTTCGCTCAAATGGGCATAACTTTCCGCTCGGTTAACAATATCGCTTATCAGACCCCAATTCGGAATCGACACTCAGTGGCGCCCATCGCCCCCTTATAGCCTTAGGTGATAGGATATCGTTTCGGGGTCTAAAAACCTTCGTTTCGCACACTGAAATTGTGATTCTAGCTGACGATCTTCCTGATTCCAATGTTTTCTGGTAGTAGCACCTCCCTCGATTATACGAATCAAAGGCAGGAACAACACATGGAGTCGGCCTATCACGGCGATCAGAAGTCGTGTTCAACTCGGCTCGAGATCTCCACCCCAAGTCGTAGATATGGGTGCATGAACATCGCCGATATAGTCACCCCCTACGGTTTATTCCCACCCCTTCAGCGAAAGAACTGGGCATAACTTTCCGCCTGGGCATCGGAATCACTTATGTGACCAAAAATCGAAATCGGCACTCCGATACGGTCGACAGGGCGCTGGTTTCGTGGAATTCCGTTCCGGGACCGAAATTCGCCGCAAAGCGTGTGTATTAGTACACCGATTGTCGTGCCCATTAGGTAGGACGCAGATATTTGTTCGCCCGGCTATCGGAACCGCCCGCAAGGCCCTAATTCAGAATTGACACTTTGACCCGGTCGGCACAAGGTCGCATTCAGAGATTTCCGGTCCGGCGTCCAATTCCTCACCGGAAGCATGGTCGCGAGCTACCAATGTGATCGCATACAAACACACCTTCGCTCAAACGGGCATAACTTTCCGCTCGGTTATCAGAATCGCTTATAAGACCCCAATTCGGAATCGGCACTCAGAGGCGCCCGTCATTTCCTTATAGCCTCAACTGATAAGTGTAGACACCCGATTCTGGCTAATGGGTTGAACCACATTTCTTGTTATCTTAGTGGGCCCCTATTTGGTCACTCACCTTGAGCCCATCATTAGCCTTGTTTTGAGCCCATTAAACCATTAAAATGCCTTGAAATCCCGCACATTATCACCTTGAGAGAGTCCTTGGGGCATGATAACTCTCATCTTACCATGTGGTTGGCTGATATTCTCAAATAATTCGGATTTATTATCGCGACGCCTCGTGGTGCTGCGTCTCTAGTCGCGACGGTTCTGGCAGCCGCGACAGCCCATGCATTATCCATGCACGTGGGTAATGCTGTCGCGTCAACCCACCCCGTCGCGTCTTAGCCGCGGTCCTACGATACACCGCGACATGGCCGAACTCTCTGGCCTCCATAACTACCTCCTATTTATCCTCCTGTAAACCTAACTTAATCCCTAGGGATTATCTCCACCCCTTGGGGCGGGATTCCAGCCCTAGGGACTCTCCTAAGGATTTCTAAGGACTCTATATCCGATTTTGATGAAGCTTTATCTCCCATTTTTTATTTCTGAACCATTTTAAGGAATATGTCATTTATTCTCACCCCAAGCTCTATATAAACAAGCCCCTCCTCAAGGACGAGGAGAGCCTCATTACCACCCCAAAGGGCTGCCGAAATTCCCTCTCACCCATACTTAGCATCGCAGCCACTCATTTATACCATTTCCTTTCACATTCCACTCCACAGAGCTACTCCCTTACCATCAATGGAGCGCGGAGCGTGAAGAGGGCGACCCCAACAATCTCCTGGAGCAGTTGTACATCTTTGGAGCTGTACCCACGCCAGGGAATCGCCCCAATGGGGCTCATCTTCTTCCTCCTTCCTCCCTCCTACTTCTACATGCATTTTTATGTTATTCCTAGATAGAGCACAGTTACTATCCACCCACGTTTTCCCACCCACCCAAGGGTTCAAACCACCCCAGGTGCATTCCCACCATGATCCCCCACTTTCTTTCATCTTTAGAATAGATACTGCGCTTAACATATTCTAATGGGGCTTTCTTTGTGTTTATCTTTGATAGGCAAGCAAGCAAGAGAAATCTACGAGAAGCTCTAGTTCTCTGGCCGGCTGGAGGACGAGAAGAAGGTCCATACCCAGATTCTCCCGCATTCAGAGAACGCGACGACAGAAGGTGACGCGACCTTAGACGCGTCAGCATAAGCCGACGCGATACCAGCTATCGCGGCGGCCATGGCAACCGCGACACCAGGTCCATTTTTGTTCTCTTTCCCTTTCCTAGTTTAAGTCAGCCACTATCTCATTCCTATCTTAGCGACTTGCTAGGTGGCTATCACACACAATATTTCCACACTACTAGTCTTAGTACACGTTCGTGTGTCGAGGGGAGCACAATCCCTGTGATTACACCTTTTGGCGATCACGGTGGGACCTTCACTGCCACCCTCGTGGATTTTGACTGCTTGCTTGCCATACTTTCTTCTTTGTTTGCCTCTTTAGTGTCTTGTTAGTCTCTTGTTCTTTGTTTCCTGCATTCTTTTCTGCTCTGTTATTGTCGCGCCAGATCGCGGCGACGCGACCTTGTCGCGTCGCAGCGGGGAGACACGTTCTTAGGTCAGTGCTCTTTACTCCCATGTCACTTTATCCAATGCCCATGAGATCATGTATCCTTGTTCCATTGTCTATATCATGTGTTCTCGTGTTTCTGTCTATTAGAATCCTGTCAAGGTTCGGATTTTCTTTTATTTTCATTTGTAAGTTTTCGATTCTTATCGCGGCAGCCGGAGAGGATGCGAACAGGTCGCGTCTTGTCAAGACGTCATGTTATCAGGTTTGCTTTGGATGTTACTGTTTTTTTTATCCATGAATCGGTTTCTCTGTGCTTCCTGACCCATGTTATACTGATTTAGTGCCTTTTGCTGTTTCTCATTTTGGTAGGGTAGTCTGCTTGAGTTGAGTTGGTGACTTGTTATGTTTTCGGGCCTCTGTCAGTATCGCGATAGCTCGCGCTGTCGCGATAGGGTCGTGGCGTATACGGCCGCCGCGACTCTGCCCGAGGACTTGTTTTGTCACCCTGTTTGCTCCTCACCTTCATTCTTGCATACATTTCGGGCCTCTTGGTCCCTTGCATACGCCATTCATCCCATCCGTTCAGGTTCCCCCTTGGTTGAGTGGGTCCTCACCTACGAGCACTCGTAGGCTGACTCGGGCCCACCTTCCGAGGACCTCCGTAAGTCCTCGTGACCGTACGCACGTTGCGGTTCACCAGGCCGGTTGTACCCGTTGCACCCATAGTTTGAGCCACCCTTGCATGTGAGTGTACACCACCCTTAGCCACATCGAAGCACTTGAGTTCATTCCTACTAGGGTCCGCTTGACCGAGTGACATCCCTTTAATCAATTCATTTAAAAGGTCAAGTTCAAACCTTAAGGAATTTGCGCTTTAAACATGACAACTTGAATGCTTTGGTCTACCCCCCCCCCTCATCTCAGTCTTTCTTGCTGTGATAGAGTTTAGGTGTGTCTGTATCACTCTCCCAATTGGTTGGGGAGGTGCATGCGTCGTTGCCTAGGGAGATCGAGTCAGTCCCCTCCGATCCTTGTACTTTATCATAATCCTTTGTTCGATATGGACCAATTCCATGTCCTTTCCGATGATACCTTGCCTATCAGGCTCCTTGAAGATGTGGCCCAATCCACTACGGCCATACTTCCAGCCCCTGTTCAGTCTCCCCTCATCATTGGGGGTCAATCCCGTCCTCCTTCCCCTCCAAAGGGAGATGATCCCCATTCGCAGTTCAGTCAGCTATTTCCTCATCTGACTTCAGAACAAGTTCGAGAGTTCATTGATGTTGCCAAAGGCAAGCAGCCCTTGTCTTCGTCTGCTCGTAACTCAGTTCGGCCGATGGACTCCTCTGCCCATGTTGCCTCAGCACCCCATCTTCCTTCCTCAGGGGCAGATCCTACACCCCTCCATCCTCGGGCCATTCACTTTTCAGAGCCAGACTACCTTCCAGCACAAGAGGTTCGGCCTCGATCCCCTCCAATTTCAAACTACTATACAGTCGAACTTGCTTTTCTCTGCCCCGCGAGAGGTATCATATTTTCGAGCAACCACGCTCCATTGTCTCTACACATCACGTTCAAGCCCCCTCCGACTTCCTTGCGGAGTGGGCCGTTATAAAAAAGGAGCTCCATGACCTCAGAAAGTAGATAGACCCTTGAAAGGTAGCCGACATCGCTCTCCTGTCGTTCCAATACCTCCGGGTGCCACCTCAGTCAGAGCTCCCTGTCTATCGGCGATACTCTGGGATAGGGGACCCCTATGTTCATTTGAAGGATTTTGTTTATGAATCTGCACCTCACAAGTACGACCGCCACCTCATGGCCTACCTGTTCAGAAAGTCCTTGGATGGTCCAGCTCTAGAATGGTTTTATTCTTTACCCCCTGAGAAGCGAAGATTTCAGAATTGTTCAAGAGAGGTTCCTACAGCAATTCCAAGATCGGGTTGGACCTGAATATTCTTTTGTGGATTTGGTAGCCGAAAAAATGAAGCCTGATGAGGAGTTCTCTACTTATGCTGATCGATGGCGCGCACTGTCATCTAAAGTCCGCTTCCCCATGCCGGAAGAGGAGAAAGTTAAGTTGCTGATCTCCAATGCCACTCCTACCTACCGAGCCATCCTGGCCATGAATGACATTACCACCATGCACCAGCTGTATAGCCGAGCCCGCTTTATTCAGACCCAACTCAGAGACTCGCCTATACACTCCATATTCGAGACTCCTAAAGCCCGTTATGCCAAGAAACCCCAAGGTCCCATCACCGAGGGAATCCAAACCAACGAACAGGTAGGTGCAGTCAGTAGTCCCCAAGGCCCAGTAGGTAGATCCCAGCAACCTCAGCAACCTCAACAGCCATGGAACAACAATAGACAACCTCCTCCTCAAGGTCAGAATCCTCCCCAAGATCAGCGCCATACTCTCAGGTCCCTCCGCCCCAGAATGGTTTTGCACCTAGGAAACCCAACGGACCCAAGAGAGCCCAATATCCTCTTCTGCCCGAATCTTTGGCCGATGTCTTCGCAGCCCTCATGTCCTTGAATGCCCTCCGACTCCCTCCTGAGAAGCCGAACTGGAATATGGCAGCGACTAGATGAAGTACTGTGTGTATCATCGCCACCCGGGCCACAATGTGTCAGATTGTTTCCAATTCAGGGACATCATATATGATCTTCATGAGCAGAATCAGATCGATTGGTCAGAGATGAAGAGGTTAATCCAGACACTAAGAGACCAACAGGGTCAGAGGCAACAGCAACAGCAGCAGAGGCGACAGCAGCCACAGCAGCAGCCACAGCAGCAACAATACCAGCCCTTCCAGCAACAGTATCACCAGCAACAGCAACAGCCGCAGCAACTGCAGCAGCCGGCGAATGACCTTGGCATAATCCGCAATCCCATGCCCCAACATCCGGTAGCTCCAAACCCTCAGCCTGCTCCACCGCCTCCTCCACCCGCACAAGTCAATCCAATTGCCCATCACCCGCCACCAGACGCTCAATGGGCCTTTGATGATGAACACAAGGTGGCCAGCTTTTGGCTATTTCTCACATCACGCCCTCCACTACCACGTCTTTACCCAATGAACCTCCCTCCTTCACACCCACCATTGTCACCATTACCTCACCACCCTACAACTCCCCTATCATATCACCCATTACTCCCCCACTAAACAACATCCCGCTATCCCCTGCGCCAACACCTTTACTAGCCAACCCCTCCATTCTGGACACCTCACCTTCTCCCCTCCACCACAGCCTTGCCTTGCGGAGCGGACGGATGTTCCACCGGATGTACCCTAATGCGTCTGTGACCATGCCAGGTCAGCCAGTACAACAAGCCAGCACTCAACAGCAGCAAGATGCAGAAGAAGTAGAGCCGGTCCCGGGGACCCAATATGATATTTTGAAACATCTGGAGCAAACTCCCGCCAAGATCTCTATTTTGGAACTGATCAAGAGATCACAGACTCATCAAGATGCCCTTAGGGCCTTCCTACAAAGGGTCATGGTCAGTGAGGACATGAACCCCGACAACCTGCCCTTCGTGCTTTCTATTGTGAACAAAGGGCCCACAATCACTTTCTCTGATGGCGAATTAGCTGCTCCTAAAGCCAGGAAATGCCCTTATGTGTAACACTCACGATAAATAAGGTAGCCGTTGATGCAGCGTTAGTGGATACAGGAGCTTCCATCAACGTATGTCCACTAAGCACCCTAAGAGCCTGCAACATCTCAGAACGTCGATTGCAACCTACCCCCACTACAATATCTGCATATGACAATTCCTGGCGGGCTTGTCACGGGGTCATCACATTGCAGGCAGAGTTGGGGCCACTTGCTATGTCAGTCGAATTCTATGTGTTGGACATCAATCACACTTATAAGGCCATTCTGGGACGCCCGTGGATCGAGTCGCTAGGGGCAGTGCCTTCTACAGCTCATCAATGTTTGAAATTTCCCTTTCAAGGAAGGATAGTCAAGGTCAAGAGTGTAACAACAACCCACACCGTAGAAGCGGTTGAAAGAATTTTGCCCTCAGTCTGGCCATCCAATAAACCAGTCATTTCTATACTTGACATGAACTACCCCTGGGCATACCTTCTTCTCCTCCAACCGTCCAATTGTGTCCCCAACAGTACAGCAGTCAGGAAGGATGGGTCAGCAAATGCAAAAGGATGGATATCATGTTCAGATTGGCTACCAGATTGGAAAAGGGTTGGGTGCTCACCTCCAAGGCCGAGTCAGAACTGTCACTGGCACGAGAAAATCCACGAAGCATGGTTTGGGATACGCGTATGGGCAGCGTCCACATCCCATTCACAGTCAGATCAGCAACCTCTTGTTTGGACACTTTATGATCACTTCGTTAGAGGACCTGTACAGCCAGGATATAACACTATGGTGAAAGAAATACCGAGTTCTACATATCAAGCCCTAGAAGCACAGCGTCCTGGCAAGAAGAAGAGAGCAGGGGCAAAAACCAAAGAGTCAGATATCGAAGATCTGATCTCTGCATTTAGTCTGTTGTTCAAAGAGGATAGCAGCATTTCTGCACCAGAAACCGAGACAGAAGAGCCAGGAATGGAAGGCCTCAATCGCATACGGACACCCCTTTGCTCAATCGGGCATAACTTTTTGCTCGATTATCAGAATCGCTCATAAGACCGGAATCGGCACTCAGAGGTGCCTGTCTCCCCTTTATTGCCTCAGGCGATTAGACATCGTTTCGGGGTCAAAAAACCTTCGTTTCGCACTCTAAAATTGTTATTCTGGCCGACGATCTTCCTAATTCCATGGTTTTCTGGCAGTAGCACCTCCCTCGATTATGCAAATCACTGGCGCGGCCAACACATGGAGTTGGCCTATCAGAGGGATTAGAAGTCGTGTTCAACTCGGCTCGAGATATCTACCCCAAGTCGTACATATGGGTGCACGAACATCGCCACCCCTACGGTTTATTCCCACCCCTTTAGCGAAAGAACTTGGCATAACTTTCCGCCCGGGCGACGGAATCGCTTATGTGACCACAATTCAGAATCGGCACTCCGAGACGGTCAACAGGGCACTGGTTTCACGGAATTCCGTTCCGGGGTCGAAATTCACCGCGGAGCGTGTGTATTACTACACCGATTGTCGAACCCGTTGTAGTACGTGGATATTTGTTTCTCCCGGCGATCGGAACTACCCGCAAGGCCCCAATTCAGAATCGGCACTTTGACCCGGTCGGGACAAGGACGCATTCGGACATTTTCGGTCCGGGGCCCAAATTCCTCTCTGGAGCGAGGTCGTGGGCTGTCGATGCGATTGCATACGGACACCTCTTCTCTCAAACGGGCATAACATTCCGCTCAGTAATTAGAATCGCTTATAAGACACCAATTCGGAATCGGCACTCAGAGGCGCCCGTCTCCCCTCTATTGCCTCAGGTGATAAGACATCGTTTAGGGGTCGAAAAACCTTCGTTTCGCACTCCAAAATTGCTATTCTAGCTGATGATCTTCCCATTCTATGGTTTTCTAGCAGTAGCACCTCCCTCGATTACGTAAATCGCTGGCGAGGATAACACATGGAGTTGGCCTATCATGGCGATCAGAAGTCGTGTTTAACTCGGCTCGAGATCTCTACCCCAAGTCGTACATATTGGTGCACGAACATCGTCGATATAGTCACCCCCTATGGTTTATTCCCACCCCTTCAGCAAAAGAACTTGGCATAACTTTCCGCCCGGGCATCCGAATCGCTTATGTGACCACAATTAGGAATCGGCACTTCGAGACGGTCGACAGGGCACTGGTTTCATGGAATTCCATTCCGGGGCCGAAATTCACTGTAGAGCGTGTGTATTAGTACACCGATTGTCGTACCCGTTGGTAGGACGTGGATATTTGTTCGCCCGGCGATCGGAACTGCACATAAGCCCCAATTCAGAATCGACACTTCGACCCGGTTGACACAAGTTCGCATTTGGAGATTTCCAGTCCGGCTCCCAGATTCCTCTCCGGGACCGTGGTTGCGAGCTGCCGATGCGATCGCATACGGACACCCCTTCGCTCAAACGGGCATAACTTTCTGCTCGGTTATCAGAATCGCTTGAAAGACCCCAATTCAGAATCGGCACTCAGAGGCGCATGTTGCCCCCTTATACCCTCAGGCGATAAGACGTCGTTTAGGGGTTGAAAAACCTTCATTTCGCACTATGAAATTGCGATTCTATCCGACGATCTTTCTGATTCCAAAGTTTTCTGGCAGTAGCGCCTCCCTCGATTACACGAATCACTGGCAGGGCCAACAGATGGAGTCGCCCTATCACGGCGATTAGAAGTCGTGTTCAACTCGGCTCGAGATCTCCACCCCAATTCGTAGATATGGGTGCACAAACATCGCCGATATAGTCACCCCCTACGTTTTATTCCCACCCCTTCAGTGAAAGAACTGGGCATAACTTTCCGCCCGAGCATCGGAATATCTTATGTGACCACAATTCAGAATCGGCACTCCGAGACGGTCGACAGGGTGCTGGTTTCGCGAAATTCTGTTTCGGGGCCGAAATTCGCCGCAGAGCGTGTGTATTAGTACACTGATTGTCATACCCGTTGGGTAGGATGCGGATATTTGTTCGCCCGGCGATCGGAACCGTCCGCAAGGCCCCAATTCAAAATCGCCACTTTGACCCGGTCGGCACAAGGTCGCATTCGGAGATTTCCGGTTCGGTGCCCAAATTCCTCTCCGGGAGCGTGGCCGCGGGCTACCGATGCGATCGCATACGGACACCCCTTCGCTCATACGGACATAACTTTCCACTCGATTATCAGAATCGCTTATAAGACCGGAATCGGGACTCAGAGGCACTCGTCTCCCCTTTATTGCCTCAGGCGATTAGACATCGTTTCGGGGTCGAAAAACCTTCGTTTCGCACTCCAAAATTACTATTCTAGCCGACAATCTTCCCGATTCCATGGTTTTCTGGCAGTAGCACCTCCCTCGATTACGCAAATCGCTGGCGCGGCCACACATGGACTTGGCCTATCACAACGATCAGAAGTCGTGTTCAACTCGGCTCGAGATCTCTACCCCAAGTCGTACATATGGGTGCATGAACATCGCCGATATAGTCACCCCCTACGGTTTATTCCCACCCCTTCAGCGAAAGAACTTGGCATAACTTTCCGCCTGGCATCGGAATCGCTTATGTGACCACAATTCGGAATCGGCACTCCGAGACGGTCGACAGGGCACTGGTTTCGCAAAATTCTATTCCTGGGCCAAAATTCACCGCGGAGCGTGTGTATTAGTACACTGATTGTCGAACCCGTTGGGTAGGACGTGGATATTTGTTCGCCCGGCGATCGGAATTGCCCGCAAGGCCCCAACTCAGAATCGGCACTTCGACCCGGTCGAGACAAGGTCACATTCGGAGATTTCCGGTCCGGCACCCAAATTCCTCTCTGGGAGCGGGGTCGCAAGCTGCCGATGCGATTGCATACGCACACCTCTTCGCTCAAAGGGACATAACTTTCCGCTCGGTTATCAGAATCGCTTATAAGACCCCAATTCGGAATCGGCACTTAGTGGCGCCCATCGCCCATTTATCACCTCAGGCGATAAGACGTCGTTTCGGGGTCAAAAAACCTTCATTTCGCACTCTGAAATTGCGATTCTAGCCGACGATCTTCCCGATTCCAATGTTTCTGGCAATAGTACCTCCTTCGATTACGCAAATCACTGCCAGGGCCAACACATGGAGTCGGCATATCACGGCGATTGGAAGTCGTGTTTAACTCGGCTGAAGATCTCCACCCCAAGTCGTAGATATGGGTGCATGAACATCTCCGATATAGTCACCTCCTACGATTTATTCCCACCCCTTCAACGAAAGAACTGGGCTTAAATTTCCGCCCGGACATCGGAATCGCTTTTGTGACCACAATTCGGAATCGACACTCTGAGACGGTCGATAGGGCGCTGGTTTCACGGAATTCCGTTCCAGGGCCAAAATTCGCCGCGGAGCGTATGTATTAGTACACCGATTGTCGTACCCGTTGGTAGGACGCGGACATTTGTTCGTCCGGTGATCGGAACTGCCCGCAAGGCCCCAATTCAGAATCGGAACTTCGACCCGGTCGGCACAAGGTCGCATTCAGAGATTTCCGGTCCGGCCCCCAAATTCCTCTCTGGGAGCGTGGTCGCGGGCTGCCAATGAAATCGCATACGGACACCCCTTCGCTCTAACGGACATAACTTTCCACTCGGTTATCAGAATCGCTTATAAGACCCCAATTTGGAATCGGCACTCAGAGGCGCCTGTGCACCCCTATTGCTTCATGTGATAAGATGTCGTTTTGAGGTAGAAAAACCTTCATTTAGCACTTCAAAACTGTGATTTCAGCCGACGATCTTGCAGATTCCAAGGTTTTCTGGCAGTAGCGCCTCCCTCGATTACGCAAATTACTGGCGGGGCCAACACATGGAGTCGGCCTATCACGGTGATCGGAAGTCGTGTTCAACTCAGCTCGAGATCTCCACCCCAATTCGTAGATATGGGTGCACGAACATCGCCGATATAGTCACCCCCTACAGTTTATTCCCACCCCTTTAGTGAAAGAACTGGGCATAACTTTCCGCCCGGGCATCGGAATCGCTTATGTGACCACAATTCGGAATCGGCACTCTGAGACGGTCGACAGGGCGCTAGTTTCGCAGAATTCCGTTTCGGGGCCAAAATTCACCGCAGAGCGTGTGTATTAGTACACCGATTGTCGTACCCGTTGGGTAGGACGCGGATATTTGTTCGCCCAGCGATCGGAACCGTCGGCAGTGCCCCAATTCAGAATCGGCACTTTGACCCGGTCGGCACAAGGTCGCATTCGGAGATTTCCGGTCCGGCGTCCAAATTCCTCTCCGGGAGCGTGGTCGTGGGCTGCCGATGCGATCGCATACGGACACCCCTTTGCTCAAACGGGCATAACGTTCTCCTCGGTTATCAGAATCGCTTATAAAATCTGAATCGGCACTCAGAGGCGCCCGTCTCCCCTTTATTGCCTCAGGCGATAAGACATCGTTTCGGGGTCGAAAAACCTTCGTTTCGCACTCCAAAATTGCTATTCTAGCCGACAATCTTCCCAATTCCACGGTTTTCTGGCAGTAGCACCTCCCTTGATTACGCAAATCGCTGGCGGGGATAACACATAGAGTTGGCCTATCACAGCGATCAGAAGTCGTGTTCAACTCGACTCGAGATCTCTACCCCAAGTCGTACATATGGGTGCACGAACATCCCCTATGGTTTATTCCCACCCCTTCAGCAAAAGAACTTGGCATAACTTTCAGCCCGGGCATCGGAATCGCTTATGTGACCACAATTCGGAATCGGCACTCCGAGGTGGTCGACAGGGCATTGGTTTCGCGGAATTCCGTTCTGGGACCAAAATTCACCGCGGAGTGTGTGTATTATTACACCGATTGTCGTACCCGTTGGGTAGGACGTGGATATTTGTTCTCCCGGCGATCGGAACTACCCGCAAGGCCCCAATTCAGAATTGGCACTTCGACCCGGTCGGGACAAGGTCGCATTCGGAGATTTTCGGTCCGGTGCCCAAATTCCTCTCCGGGAGCATGGTCGTCGGCTGCCGATGCGATTGCATACGAACACCCCTTCGCTCAAACGGGCATAACTTTCCGCTCGGTTATCAGAATCGCTTATAAGACCCCAATTCGGAATCGACACTCAGAGGCGCCCGTTGCCCCCTTATAGCCTCAGGCGATAAGATGTCATTTTGGGGTCGAAAAACCTTCATTTCGCACTCTAAAATTACGATGCTAGTCTACGATCTTCCTGATTCCAAGATTTTCTGGCAGTAGTGTGTCCCTCGATTATGCGAATCGCTGGTGGGGTCAACACATGGAGTCAGCCTATCACGACAATCGGAAGTCAGTGTTCAACTCGGCTCGAGATCTCCACCCCAATTCGTAGATATGGGTGTACGAACATCGCCGATATAGTCACCCCCTACCGTTTATTCCCACCCCTTTAGCTAAAGAACTGGGCATAAATTTCCGCCCGGGCATCGGAATCGCTTATGTGACCACAATTCGGATTCGGCACTCCGAGACGGTCGATAGGGCGCTAGTTTTGTGGAATTCCGTTTCGGTGCCAATATTCACCGCGGAGCGTGTGTATTAGTACACCGATTATCGTACCCGTTGGGTGGGACGCAGATATTTGTTCGCCCAGCGATCGGAACCACCCGCAAGGCCCCAATTCAGAATCGACACTTCGACTCGGTCAGCACAAGGTCGCATTCGGAGATTTCCGGTCCAGCGCCCAAATTCCTCTCCCAGAGCGTGGTCGCGGGCTACCCATGCGATAGCATACGGACACCCCTTCGCTCAAACGGGCATAACTTTCCGCTCGGTTATCAGAATCGCTTATAAGACCTAATTCGGAATCGGCACTCAGATGCGCCCGTTGCCCCCTTTTCACCTCAGGCGATAAGATGTCGTTTCAGGGTCGAAAAATCTTCATTTTGCACTCCGAAATTGCTATTCTAACCGACGATCTTCCCGATTCCAAGGTTTTCTGGCAGTAGCGCCTCCCTCGATTACGCGAATCGCTGGCGTGGCTAACACGTGGAGTCGGCCTATCACGGCGATCGAAAGTCGTGTTCAACTCGGCTCGAGATCTCCACCCCAAGTCGTAGATATGGGTGCACGAACATCGCCAATATAGTCACCCCCTACGGTTTATTCCCACCCCTTCAGCGAAAGAACTGGGCATAACTTTCCGCCCGGGCATCGAAATCGCTTATATGACCATAATTCGGAATCGGCACTCTGAGACGGTCGACAAGGCACTGATTTTGCAAAATTCTGTTTCGGTGCCGAAATTCACTGCGTAGAGTGTGTATTAGTGCACCGATTGTCGTACACGTTGGGTAGGACGTGGATATTTGTTTGCCCGGCGATCGGAACCGCCCGCAAGGCCCCAATTCAGAATCGCTACTTCGACCCGGTCGGCACAAGGTCACATTCGGAGATTTCCGATCCAGCGCCCAAATTCCTCCCCGGGAGCGTGGTTGCGGGCTGTCGATGCGATCGCATATGAACACCCCTTTGCTCAAACTGCGATCGCATACGGACACCCCTTCGCTCAAACGGGCATAACTTTCCGCTCGGTTATCAGAATTGCTTATAAGACCCCAATTCGGATCGACACTCAGAGGCGTCCGTCGCCCCCTTACCTCCTCAGGCGATAAGACATCGTTTCGGGGTCAAAAAACCTTCGTTTCGCACTCCAAAATTGCGATTCTAGCCGACGATATTCCCAATTCTAAGGTTTTCTGGCAGTAGCACCTCCTCGATTACGCGAATCGCTGTAGGGGCCAACACATGGAGTCGGCCTATCACGGCGATCGGAAGTCGTGTTCAACTCGGCTCGAGATCTCTACCCCAAGTCGTAGATATGGGTGCACGAACATTGCCGATATAGTCACCCCCTACGGTTTATTCCTACCCCTTCAGCAAAAGAACTAGGCATAAATTTCCGCCCATGCATCGGAATCGCTTATGTGACCACAATTCGGAATCAGCACTCCGAGACGGTCGATAGGGCGCTGGTTTCGCGGAATTCCATTCTGGGGCTGCAATTCGCCACACAACGTGTGTATTAGTACACCGATTGTGGTACCAGTTGGGTAGGACGCGGATATTTGTTCGCCTGACGATCGGAACTGCCCGCAAGGTCCCAATTCAGAATCGGCACTTCGACTCGGTGGGCACAATGTCGCATTTGGAGATTTCCGGTCCGGCGCCCAAATTCCTCTCCGGGAGCGTGGTCGCGAGCTGACGATGCGATCGCATACGTATACCCCTTCGCTCAAATGGGCATAAATTTCCGCTCGGTTATCAGAATCGCTTATAAGACCCTTATTCGGAATCAGCACTCAGAGGTGTCTGTCACCCCCTTATTGCCTCAGGCGATAAGACGTCGTTTCAGCATAAAAAAACCTTCATTTCGCACTATGAAATTACGATTCTAGCCGACAATCTTCGCGATTTCAAGGTTTTCTAGAAGTAGCGCCTCCCTCGATTATGCGAATCGCTGGCGGGGCCAACACATGGAGTCGGCCTATCACGGCGATCGGAAGTCGTGTTCAACTCGGTTCGAGATCTCCACCCCAAGTCGTAGATATGGGTGCACGAATATCGCCGATATAGTCACCCCCTACGGTTTATTCCAACCCCTTCAGCTAAAGAACTGGGCATAACTTTTCGCCCGGGCATTGGAATCGCTTGTGTGATCACAATTCGAAATCGGCACTCCGAGATGGTGGACAGGGCACTGGTTTCGCAGAATTCCGTTCCGGGGCCGAAATTCACCGCGGAGCGTGTGTATTAGCACACCGATTGTCGTACATGTTTGGTAGGACGCAGATATTTGTTCGTCCGGCGATCGGAACCGTCCGCAAGGCCCTAATTCTGAATCAGCACTTCGACCCGATCGGCACAAGGTCGCATTCAGAGATTTTCAGTCCAGCGCCCAAATTCCTCTCCGGGAGAGTGGTCGCGGGTTGTCAATGCGATCGCATACGGACACTCCTTCGCTCAAATGGGCATAACGTTCCGCTCGGTTATCAGAATCGCTTATAAGACCCCAATTTGGAATCGGCACTCAGAGGCGCCCGTCGTCCCCTTATTGCCTCAGGTGATAAAACGTCGTTTCGGGGTCGAAAAATCTTCATTTCGCATTCCGAAATTTCGATTCTAGCTGACAATCTTCCCGATTTCAAAGTTTTCTGGCAGTAGCACCTCCCTCGATTACGCAAATCACTAGCGGGGCCAACACATGGAGTCGACCTATCACGGCGATCGAAAGTCGTGTTCAACTTGGCTCGACATCTACATGCCGGACAAATGCTCCATAAGATAGATCTGGAACTAAATTTTTTTGTTGAACATAATTTGTCAGTTATATTTTTATATAAGTGTCACATTTAATGAAATCAAGACAGATCGTTTACAACATGATCACCTTGATCACGACAAGGAGAGTCCTCATGCCGGTCACATTCCACCTATCAAACAAAGCTACTCGTCTTAGGTCTCAACGTTACAAAATTGTTAAGTCTCGTCAAACAAATCTTTTTATCCAAGATATATACTAATGTTCTGCAAAGAAATAAAACATTTGCTAGAAATCTTTTCTTTTTGTTGACTGTTCTGACCATATAAAATAAAAGTGATTAGACCAAATAATGATGCATCTCATCTGGGAAATCTATAAGGAACAATCTAAAAAACATCAACGGATATCAAGACAAATCTTATTGACCCAAAGTTTCAACGACACATCAAGTCTAAAATGGTGTTAAAGCTTCAATGGTCACAAGTTTCAACGGTCATCAAGAAGACTCATTAAGATATAACTACAAGTTTGAAGAAGGAGAGTAACCATAGATAATAGATGAAAGACCAATCCTTTTTCTTTTTTTTTTGATAAAAGGCCAAGGAAGGCCAAAATTTTATTAAAAGAGAAGATTGTAACAACCAAAGCGAGACCAAATACAAAAAATCAACAAAATTAAGTCAATCTAAAACTCCATGGAAGATCTATCCATGAGTGAGTGCGCCGAAGAACTGTCCGATGCCGTAAACCTGGTCGTCGCGAGCAGCGCTCCACAATATCTTCATCTGATTCCATTTCAGATAGCTCTTGATCGAATCGAAAGCCAGGCATAAAAGACCAATCCATTCATACACCTTTGTAGAGCTAAAAGAGGTTCTCTTCTACTCAACGTTCTTAGTTCAATCCTTGAGGAGAGAAAGCATGTTCGACCCTGGGCTACAACGTTCATCTTCGTCGTGCCTCAGCTATCGACTACGAGTTTCTTCCTGCTTTTCCTTTTTCTAAGTCGATTTGGCGAGTGCTTCAATTGTTGCCATATCAATTTTTTAAGATGAAATTTTTTGTCGTATTCACTTCTCTATGAAGTGCGGGCCTACGAGTCCAATTCCTCTAATTTGAGGAAGATCGACGTTGCCGAGTGTTGTTCTCTTTGGTGGGAGAAAGACTAGTTGTATTTGAGTGGTTGTAAGACATTGAGTTTGGTCAACTCCGAACCAAGATAAAATTATGTGTTCATTTTGTGCGTGCTTATCTTTGCATTACGTGTTTACTATCGTTTTTCCGTGTTAGTTTAAATCACTTTACCCAATTAATTTTAATTTACAGTTAATAGTCGATTAGGACCCATCACCTCCTTCTAGGTCTCCATAGCGGGGCCAACACATCAAACACTCAAAATTTAAAGGGTTAGTGGGTGACGAAGATCAATGATGATAACAAAAGATGAGGTGATAAAAGAAGGGATTATGCAAGAAAATGAGATGAAGGGACCATAAAGGACTGCAATATGATGGGCCAAGGGAACACAACTGGTATTTCTACCACTTCAAGAATAGCTTCTAACCCAGATACAGTCTGTCCACTGTTTCTGGAAGGTTGTTGACTTGTTTCCCTGCACCGAGAGTAAATGAGAAACACCTTTTTATCCAAGAAAAAAATTGTCCATTGTCCAGGCTTGTGCCAGTAGATACATGCAGGTGAGCCCCACTGCCCTGTTGGCAGCGGGGCCCACCACTGCACGTGTCTACGGGTATTTTCGTCCAAACATTTCACTCGGGTAACAAGCGTTTCTGAAAGTAAATAACTTATCTCTTACCCCTTCCTTTCCACTCTTCAGAAGGAAGGGCCCTTCTTTCTAAAAACCTTTAGCAATGAAATCTAGGCAAAAAGAGTGTCAATCACAAATGTGTAGAAAAATGAGTTACAGAAGAAACTCGTTGATTGGGTATCTTAAAAAGATTATACAAGTGGAGGAGGAATGCTTGGTGTAAAAGAAATGGTTTTTGTGTGGGAAGCAATATATTTGCTTGCCCTAGTCCTGGCATCAATTCAAAGCAAATGGGCAAACAAACCTGGGTTCTTTATGAAACAGACACTCATACAGATTGCAATATATGGACATCTTTCGACTGCAATCCAGTGTAGACTGAGGCCTCGTCCCCCTGGCCAGAGCCACTGCAATGCAAAAGGAACATTCCACCAGCAAGTTGCAAGCATTCAGAAAAAAGGTTACAAGGGCATTCCCACTACAAATCATCAGCATTGAATGAAATGTGCAAGCTTGTCTCAGCATTCCAGATTAACAAGCAGAAAGATGAGGATCCCGGTTGGGTCGATCGGTTAGAACTCTTACTTAAAAGTAAGAGGTCCCGAGTTCGATTCTTGGGGGGGGATTTACCTGATTTACATGCAATCCTCGAAGTGTGTAAATCCGGAATTTTTCTGGTCAAGTGGGGTAAGGACAATACGGGTATACGGAAAGTAGGAGCTGCCAAGTCCTGATCTTGGAGTTCACGAACACCAATCCTTGAGTCCACAAAGCCACACGGGGCGGGATTTCCTCGTTATCAAAAAAAACAAGCAGAAAGATGCAACGCTTCCTTCATTCAGCCACACATACAAGCCACTTGCTGATAATTGTAGATCACTGCACTACGGCAGCTTCTGTTGTATTCTCTGTTTCGGGTATATAAACACAGCATAGCAACAACAGTACCCACCTTACTCGGGAAGAGATGATTATGTGGGAAACCCAAGCAGATGATTCCATAAGCTAGATATGGAGCTTTTAAGAAGAAAGTCTGCTGTTTCTTCATCTTCTTGTCAGAGAAAATTTGTTGTTTGAACAGGCGTTTATGGGCTTTACTCAAAACATTTTTGCCGGTGTTTGGCCTTCCATTTGACTCATTCTCAGTCCAGCTGCCTTATTTCATAACCATCTCTCTTGTAGGTTATCTCCTTTGGAGTTCCTAGAACCTAGCAACCAAAGAGATAGACCAAAGAGTTTTGATTTGTTCTTTGTGTCAGTCTCAGCCACTACTGTGTCCAGTATGGGTACTGTTGAAATGGAAGTTTTCTCTGATGCCCAGCTTTGGATACTGATCTTTTTTATGTTAGTTGGAGGGGAAGGTATTTGTATCAATGCTCAGTCTTCATCTGATGCACATAAAATTCAAGAAAAATGGATCTTCTAAGAAAAGAACAAACTTAGACACAGGAAACTTTAGTTCTGTCAGTAGTTGCTCAAAATTCAAGGGTCAGATGGAATCAGGGACAAAAATTGGGGTTGATTTAGGATTTGAATCTACACCTGATTTTGGAAATGCACAATCAGATGACAAAGTGTCTGCTATATACTTGATAGACGAGGGATATTTAAAGCATAGTTCTATTAGGTGCCTACGGTTTGTGATAATGGGTTATCTAGCTCTAATCCTCGTGGGTGTTTCTCTGTCTGTGTCACTGTATCTAAGCATGGTCCAGAGTGTAGCACATATTCTGAAAAGTAGAGGGATTTCTATTTCTACGTTCTCCATTTTCACAGTTGCCTCATCATTGGAAATTGTGGGTTCATCCCAACAAATGAGAATATGGCGATCTTTAAGAAGAATTCTGGGCTACCATTACTGATCACACCACAGATTCTATTTGGGAACACACTGTTCCCACCATGCTTAAGATTGGTGATCATGGTCTTGAAGAAACTCACGAAAAGAAAAGAATTTGATTATATACTAGATCACTGTCAAGTTATTGGGTGTGCTTTCCTGCTTCCTCAGTTACATTGTGTCTTCTTGGTTCTTACAGTTTTTAGTGGTGCAGACAATGCGAGTGTACCTAATAGATTGGAATTCAGATGCTCCGGGTGGTTTAAGCATGTCTCAAAAGCTTATTGGTGCAATATTCCAATCAGTGAATTCACGGCATGCTGGTGAATCAGTTGTAGATCTCTCCATGCTTTCCTCAGCAATCTTAGTGCTTTATATGCTGATGATGTTAGTTCCATCTCTATCTCTATCCCCTTTTGAAGCTGCACAAGTTATATTTCAGAATCTTCAACACTGCTGAGTACTGATTTCTCTGTGCAAAAATGATATTATTTGTTGAATTCCTTCCGTTTAGAAAGATGGATTCATGGAACATTCATAATGTACGGATCACCTATGTCTACACGCACTTCATGTTAGCATGCACCAATTGGAATCATATCAAATGTAGAACCTATAAATTTGTTCACAAGCACATTTAATCTAGGTTTTAAGAACAGTTTCAAATTAAAAGCATGTCAATGTTGTCAAGAAAAAGATTCCACAGGCATCAAAAGAACCAATATATCAGAATTTTATTAGAATTATCATAAACCCATCTAGGACTTTCCCAATAATACACACTAGTTATATCAATATATATTTAGGAGCACAAGTTCCCTAGCGCAGTTGGCCACAGCATCAACCTTAGGAAGTGCACGTTATATGCTCAAAGTGCGCTTGAAACAGTGATGGGTGGATCAGGTGGATCACAGGTGCTCTTGTACACTACCCTCCCCAAAACTATTTACTTCGTACCAGCTAACATGATCCTTCACACTGAAGGATACTCATGCATAGAAGAATAAAGATTTATATCATAAACTTAAATGATTATCATATGTGCATGACAACAAGAAGGAATTTAGAAGTCATAGAACACAGTCATGTGTCTTATATTTCAACTTGTTCTACAGGTACCTTCCATCTTATACTTTGTTTCTTCCCAAGGAGGACTACAGATGGCCTCAATTGAATCCAAAGCAAGGCAACAAACTAGGCGAGTCAGCAAAGTCATTGATTTTTTCTCATCTATCTTATCTGGCCATGTTCACAATGCTTATTTGCATCATTGAGAAGGAAAGATTATAGGAGGATCCAGTAAACTTTAATGCCTCAACATAGCCTTCGAAGTAATTAGGCAAGTTTAGGCAGTATTTTTCCTTCACTGCTTTTTTATAGTTATTTTGAATGATCATCCATGAAGTCCCATGAAATTTGATGATCTTAGGAAGAACAGAATTTGTTGACAGTTGAAGTCCACAATTGCAAAATACATAGCTGCCAAACAAGTTCAACAATAGATAACAAGCGATTGTCCAAACGCAGGAGCATGATAAACATTCTTGCACAAAAATTGCCACATACATTTATTTGAGGACGGAAGCATGATAGTGCATAATAAATATGAGCAGCCTTTGCCAAAAGGTTAGCATTAAAGGGACAAGTGGATAATTATGATTCCCAATGCCATCCACCTCTATCTAGTTTTACCAGAGGCTTGCTGAGTTCTGGAAAAGAAAGATATTTTGCTTAAGGTATTTCACTTGGGGCATATGCCTTCTAAGTAGGATGCTTTCTTTCTTGTAGCATATGAACATCTGTTTTATCTGTTTAAGCATAAGCCGTAAATGGCTGAAAGTCTGGATATATTTGTCTCCCTCCCCCAAATTGTCACTTATTAGAAAGTAAATTTCTAAAGACATAAACCTGATCACTAAATTCTTGCATGAAAACTCTTGACACTCATGGAATTTCAACAGGATTGCAAACATCAACTCAGAAGATTGAAATATTCTAAAAAGTCTAAAAGTTAATGAAGTTTACCTAGTAATGTTTGTACTAGTGAAAAAAAGCAATCATTCAACACTCAACAGAGAGGAAAACCACAGTATGGCTACTGACATAATCCTTACATGGTTACAGTGCATATGGAAATGTTGGATTCTCAATTGGCTACAGTTGCAAACGGCTTCTAAATTCTGACAGCAATTGCAAAGATGCAAGGTATGGATTTTTGGGCAGATGGAGTAACAAAGGAAAGTGGTCCTCATCTTGGCAATGTTTTATGGAAGGGTTAAAAGGTTCAACACTGAAGGAGGCAGCTCATGGGAGCTTGGCTACCAGTAAGACCCTCTATATTCTAAAAACAGGATGTTCCGGGGACATTAAATAATATTGAAATGCAAAAATCTGACCATTTCACATTGATATGCATGTTCAAGGGGATTTCATTGTTTGAAAGATAAATGCTGTTTTGTAACATACGAAGTCACAAATATTTGAAGGTGTGAAACATTTTCTCTCTGCATCTGCATTTACACAACCAAAGTGACGATCTTCATGCACACTAATATTTGTACAGCACAAACAAAAATGTATTCTACAACTGTAGAAACAGGCCCATGGGTGTCAAGGCCCAATTGAATAATATGGGGAAAAAAAAAAGTTTACCTGCATGTTTATTTTCCATGTCTAATTTTTCATACTCATTCTTGCACTTTGAGAGAAGATTTTGCTTTGCAAAGACAATGGATATTATATTCTTTCCACAACAGATGATTGTGTGGCTATGGACTCCTCATCATCAACTGTCTACTTATATTAGGACCATCCTTACTCCAATGCCGTAGCACAATGACTAAAATATTCCATAAACTAAAAATATATGTAGTGAGTAAATAAGAGCAGTGACTGAACAACTTTTGCTATTCTTGATTCAAGAATAAATACACCATAGTCCTAAAATGCCAAGCCAACTTTGTACAAAGGGCAGCAGGTTACAGAAGTTTCACCTGTGCTGCAATTTGAATATTGCAGATCACATGATACCATTGACCAAACATTCATTTGATCATTACCTGCAACACAGTGGAATACATACTAAATTGGCAACACATGTTGAAACAGAGAGTTACGTGTATGATTCGGATACTATCCTAATGATATGACAGCTCTTCTATCACTATGCCAAAATCAAGGTAGGACAAGGATTCAATTCGCCAAGAAGCCTTCTGCCTTATCACCCATCTGAAAAATCCCATCCTCGTCGCAACAGATATGTCTGTCTTCATCATTCTCACTAGTTTGAACCACCGTCTTTTGCCCGTCTTTCCTTCAAAATAGAGTCTGATTTCTCCATCAACTCAACATACTTCTTCCTCACATCGATAACAGGGTGCTTCCCAATCGCCGAAGCCGCTTCCCCACAGTAGGCCTCCTTGAGCACCACAGTACACGTCTTGTTCTTCAGGAGGAGGTAAAAGATGTGGGGGTGGTGCTCAACACCCTGTAGAACCTCTGCGACAGGCCAAGATGCCTTCTTAGGCACAGGATCTTCCTCCTCTCTGCAGAGTAATCTACAAAGAGGCTAAGCAACTCGTGGAGCACCCCTGCCAGTCTCTTCTCCGCGATGAGACTGTTGGGATGCAAACCCGAAGAATCCTCATACGGGGAAACATAGGGGACCCTCTGAAATTCCCCCAACCAATTGATCACCTTCTGCTTCAATCGGAAACCTTTCGACGGGAAAAGAGGGAATTCTGTGATGGGTGGTGGCTCTGCCCCCTCGGATTCCCCATCTTCCTCACGGCATTCCGCTGGAGCGCAGAGAGCACCCTCTCACCGCAGTCCACGGCAGTCAGACCCAGCACCCCGTTCCCCATCTGGACCACCCGAAGCTGCCCCTCCGAGTACTCCTCCGCCCTCTTTGTGAAATCCTCCGGCAGGCCGAGGTACCACTGCATCCCCTGCACAATCTGAAGTGGAAGCCGCTTCTCCCTGGACATCAGGACCAACCTCCTCACCCGATCGACGATCTCCCCCCGCCGGACCTCAAACACCGCCTCTTCCTCCCCGTGCAGCGCGATGGCCTCCTGCGTGGGCTTGAACCAAGGTAGGTTGTACTGGGGGCCGACGAACTCCTCGAAGAAGGAGGGGTAGCGCCGGAGAAAGCTGGCGACTTTGGTGGGTATCTCGAGGATGCGATCCATCTTGGAGATGGCGGAGACGGGAATGGCGTGGTCGGGGGCCGGCGAGGCCATCATGATGTTCTTGAGGGAGGAGAGGACTCGGATGTCGCGGGAGCGGTTGACGACCTCGATGCCGTCCAAGGAGGCGTCTTTCTTCCACTTCGTCTTCGCATTGACGTAGGAGAACCTCTGTAGATGGCGGCAGGGAAGTGGAGAGTAGGAGGCGGCGGCCAAAGGGGATTCCCGGCGGGGCCATGGCTGCAACCTTCTGCAGCAGCGCCACATGGGCCAGCCGGGTTTCCCTGGAAAGGCGCTCGCTTTAAGGAATCTGGGGTTGACGGAGGCCGTAACAAGCTCTGGGTCTCTCCGCGCCGGCTCTGGTTCGCCTCTCGCCGGCGGTTCGCCGGTGGAAGCACCATTGGCACAGCTAGTCTCAGGGAGTCGGTTTTAAAGGGGCATGGCTTTTTCTCTTTCGTTCTTTTATTGCACTCTTAAAAGTGCTGCAATTTGTTTCACCGTATAATAAATTAATAATGATGTAATTTTCCGGAATTTTGGGGTAAAACATTTTTGGGTTTTAAGATCAATAATTTAAAGATAAATCACACTTTAATTATAAAATGAGAATGTTCTCGTTGGATGGCTATAAAATAAAAGCGAAGATATTTTGACTATAAAATAAACCTACTCTTAAGTTTTTCTATCAAATTCAGGTTGTGTCTTAAATGCAATAAAAAAATAAATCAATATTACTTATCTAAGTGAGCAAAATAAATTAACTTTGATCAGATTCATCATAGAGTATTCGTCAAACATTCTCTTTGGGCAGCCAACTAGTCCACTCCACCACCATCATGGGATGGGACTATTTGGTGTATCACAAGAATAATGCCAAAATATCAATTTTTAAATTATAACTATTAAACTTATGAAAACAGAAAGTACATAACTTTAAATGGTCAGTGTAAAAAAACTTCAATTTTAAGATATGCCATATGTCAGCCTCATATTACTGGTTTGAAAAATCTGCAATTTTGATCTTTTTTTCTATGTATGGGTTGAAACTTATAATCGATTAGAAGGATGTTACTGAGCCCATCAATTTTGAGATCCGACTATTTATGGCACTCCAATATTATAAAGAAACGTTTTAGAGCAATTTAGACATCCTAAACATAAGAAAAAAAATTGCTTTCTTCTGGCATTTCTTTTGGAGAAAAATCAATCATCCAATCTTTATTTCTTGTGCATCTTTTGAGCTACTAAATAAGGATATATATCCCTAAGTACATCATATTCCACTATATTCTTGAAATCTACATATTATGTTATACATCTTTGTATTTCATATATTTTAGTATATATGTTTTTATCATTTATTTATGTTATTTAAATTAAGAGGACAAAAAAATAATTTACTGTCTATAACCATCTAAAAAATAGTCCTTTTACACCTCTCTCTCTCTCTCTCTCTCTCTCTCTCTCTCTCTCTCTCTCTCTCTCTCTCTCTCTCTCTCTCTCTCTCTCTCTCTCTCTCTCCTCACTATTATCTTTCATCTTTCATTTAACAGTTTATTTACTTGTTGATAAATATTCCTTTTGTTTTGAGAGATTGCCAATTACATATATATAACTAATCATTATTTTTCAGATTTTGAGGTATAAAGTATAATATGAAGAGTGATATAAGATTTCACAAATATAGTTTTCCCCACAAAATATATTCTTCCCCATCTCCTGCTTTTATTTACATAAATTTTGGGAGGTTCTTGAGATCAGTCACATTCTGATGATTTGATGGCTTCTAAACCCAGAATGGCACATCAAGTGCGATCCCACCACAACGGAGACTCCCATGAACTATATAAATGGCCAAAAAAAAATCTTATGCCATTTTTGGTAGATCGATAACGTCAGTTAAGTGGATTTTATTATTAAATTGTCAAAAAAGTGGATTTTATTAATTGATGTGGTGCACTTTGGTAGTAATGTTTGCTCCATGTCGATCGGAATGGTGAATCAGATCAAATTAGATTTTTTTAGATATTGATGTGAATTGATATACCGATTTAATTTGATCTGATTTAATTTATATTTAAATTATAATAACCAAAATAAAAAACCTCATCGGGCCAACCGTCTAAGCACCATCCGAATTAGATGTATTGGACTGGTTCGATTAGTACATCCAACCATAGTTTTCGTAAAGTGGACACATATATTTAAGGCGGATAATACATATCTATCTCAAACCATGCACAAAATCTTTTTTGCTGTATCAAATCATCCAAATCATTATTGATAAGTCGATAACTTTGCCTCCTCCCAAAAAAGATTTTGGTGGCGTTTGATAACACTTATTTAAAATATTTAAATTTAATTTTTTATCTATTTTTTAATTTAAAATTTTTAAAAAATAATATAAATAAGATATAAGTTAAGAGATAGTTGATAACTAACTTAAATAATATCTGAAGTGTAGCACAATTGGTTAAGATGTTGCACTACTATTAGGTACGTAGGTCTTGGGCTAAAAACTTAAAATTGTCAAAATATGTTTTTTTAATCGATTTATAGATCGTCGTCTGAGCTGGCCGAGTTCTGACCGACATTCCGATCAGCCGTCGCCTGAGCTTGCCGCCGTGATCGCCGGATTCCGACGATGTCTACTGCCGATCGTCAATCTGGAAAAATGAAAAATGATTCATCTTAACTTAAAAATTAAGTATTTTTAACTTAAGTGATTATTTAAGATATAGTTTCAGATATTTTATCAAATAATTTAAAATCTTAAAAGTTAAGTATTTCAGACTTTACACTTTCATTAAACATTATCAAACGAGGCATAATCTTTATCATATGCTAGATCATCCTCGTGAAAACTCACTTTCATACTTACTGTCCGCTAAAATAAGAATATTTTGATAGGGTGCATTGATAACTAGGGGTAAATGTGGTTAACTAAGCTCTGCCCAAGTTGGAGGGGGTAACTCTTAGGGATACTAGATGAAGGAAGGTATCTTATTTATCACAATTCACATATGATAACTAAAAAAGTACTTTGACAACTGAAATAAATTATGTGAGCGATAAAGAGGTACATTAAGGATAAATAAGTGTAAAACACATATAATATATATTATGAGAAATATTTAGTGCACATAAAAAATATATACTAAATATAACACATTTATTAAAATTGTGTCATGTGTATTGAGATTCATAAAAAAAAATAGAGATATGAGAGAGACAATTAAAACTCTTTAAAACATATGAAGTAACTTAATTTAATAGATGTACTATATTTAATGTACATCAAAAGTGTGCACTAAATATTTCTCTAATACTATCTTTGTTGGATAGAGATAAAAATTATACATTCTATTAAAATAAATATGGTGGGAGATAGAAAGTTATCTTTTATCTTCATCATTGTTAAAGTCACATAAATAAGGGGATAAATAAAGATAGCAAAATAAAGTAAAAAGTAAAAATATGACTAAAGATGGATAAATCATAATCGGTTATCTATTCCTAATATAACTAATTATATGATTATTGAAACGACTAGATAAATTATCTATGTATATATTTTATCTGGTTTTCAAACTTGGCTATTAATGAATTCACAAAACAAAAAAAATGGACAGTGGAGTTAACCAATGGTCCTAGATGGCTAGTAAAAACGAAGATTTGTTCACCTAATGTATCGATCGACATCACTTAAATGACTAGACCTTTGTCAATCATGTCGTCCCTCCAATTTATCCATCACCCATGTCATTGCCTCCTCCTATTTAGTCATCTTCCATGGGTGATTGTACACCACCCTAATATAAATGAATAACTTTATTTGTCTAGTTACTTGCTATGGAGGGAGAAATTGAGTCAATCTAGTTATCGAACATTTGCTAGGTCCACGTGTGACCCAATCATCAGATAACTAAGAATGCGGATCGAATGGTGGTGTTGGGCCAAGCTCTTGAGGAATCACCACTCCTCGGACCTAGCACCCAAGGTTGAAGTCTCGACTCGCATGGTTGGATCCTTAGCCTCTCCCACATGTCATGTGGCAGTCTCTCCCTACATGGTGCATGGCATGCCATCTACATTGTTTGACTCACATCCATCACACCATTAATGCATGGTCTAACGAGGTGGGCTCATAATCACCATTGCAAACCGTTCTCCCTCTCTATGTGTTGCCTTGCCTAGTGCTAGTGGGTGCGCTCTCCATAAGAAGGGGAATTTGTGAGCATGTCTATTAGACGCCCCACTCAAGTTATTTTAAAAGATGTGGGTTTCCGGCCCCACTCCTCTACGGCCGTCATCAAGGCAAGAGTGAGGGAAGATGCTCCTAAATCACTCCAGTGAAAGGGGTACCTTCCCTACTCTCTTACGATCATCTCCACAGCTAAGAATGTGAACACGCCCCACAAATACCTTGAAAAGTGTTGGTCTCCCTGTTGACCAGGTTGCAAGTCTAGAAGGGGGATGAATGGATTGCTAAAAAATCATCTTAGAAATATTCTATGATAAGATAACTTTAAAAACACTAAACGAAACAGTTAGAGTTAATGAGCAACGGATAAGGAGATAAAATCAATCATAAGATCAACAAAAATTTATCCTGGTTCAGATCTCCTATCACAAAGAGTCTTACGTACAGTCCCCAAACAACAACTTGAGATTCTACTAACCAATGGTACAGTCCCCTCAAAGATATTTACACATCAAGCACTAGTTGGCCTTCTCTTCACTACACAAAGAGACAATACACCACCTATTACAACAGGTCTTTCTTTCTACAAAAGGGAAGGAATCACCCACTCCATAGCAGGTACTCTCTTCACAGATGAAGAGAGGCACTCAAAGAAGAATAAAGAAGTGATGGCCCCTAGACCAAGCTAATTAGCAATCATACAAGCTTGATCTGAGGCAGAATCTGAGAGACAAAAAGAATTACACTAAGAAGAGGTTCTCTCATATCTAAACAAACTCTCACACTCTAGAAGAAACAGAAGAACAGTGCTTTTTGGAGAGCTAAGAGCAAGAGATTTTTTCTGAATGAAGGATCGAGCTCTTCTATCTTTTCTGTCTTGTGTATGCTTGCATTCATCAACACACTTCTATTTATCTTCACTTTGAAGAAGTATCCGTTGAAGTGTCTGTTATCTCTCATCTTGAAACGTGTCAGCTGTAGCAGGTCCAACGTCAGATATCCGGAAAACCTGTACATAATAAATACTTGGATAGAGACATAGTGAAAGGAAGATCATCTGGATATCTTCTTTACTCCAGTCAACACGACATGTCCAACGTTGTAACGTGTATGACTACCGAAACTTGTAAACAATAAATGTTGAAACGTAGGCAGCTTAAAATGTGTCTTAACTGTCAGTCAATATCACTGGCCATGTGCAGGAGGATATACTAAAGAGGAAACATCATTTTGTCATCATTTAAAGTTCTAACTTATGTGTCATAAAAATGGTAATCAATAAAAGATAACGTGCATAAATATTGTACCAGAAATAATAAATGTTAACAGTTCGCGGGAAGATTTGAAATGCACATCATTTCAAAATACATTTGAATGAAATGTGAGGCAAAATATGATTAAGACTATTTTGTCATATTAATGAAACTTACATTTGGAAACAAAATAATTATAAAGATCATTATCAAGATATATAGTTATTGTCTAAATCATAATCATTGTTCAAAGAGAGTCGATGTTCAGAGACAGTCTATATTCAAAGACAATCGATGTCTAAACATAATTGATGTTCATGGAGAGTCGATGTTAAGAGATAGTCGATGTCTAAACATAATCGATGTTCAAATGAAGTCGATGTGAGCGTAATCGATGCTGAAATGGAATCGATGTTGAGATGAAATCGGTGTGAACATAATCTATGTTGAAACATAATCGATGTTTAAGTGCAATCGATGTTGAACCGTAATAATGTTTAAGTGCAATCGATGTTTAAGTGAAATCGATGTTGAACCGTAATCGATGTTGAAACGTAGTCGATGTTGGAGCATAATCGATGTTTAAGTGAAATTGATGTTGAGCTGTAATCTATGTTGAACCACAGTCGATGTTTAAGTAGACTATAATCGATGTTCAAGTAGAATCGATGTGATATTAAAACAGTAATCGATGTGAACTTACAACAGTAGTCGATGTAGACTTAGATAAATCATGTGCATTGACTTCTAATATAATGAGTGTAACTAATTTTACAGATCTTATTTTATTTGATACATGTTGACAAACTTCATAAAAATATATTAGTCAAATATTTTCAAGATCTTATTTATCACCTATATGGAGATAGGCTTATCATCACTCCCCACTCCCGTATGACTCACATGCATGGCCAGAGGAAGGGGAGAAGCATCCAACAACGTCCGACTATCACTTAAAAAAGGGGATGCACTACAACAACATGCAAGATCTCTAACTTGAGCGCTAAAGAATTTTCCCCACAAAACAACTCGCGGGACCCCCCCCCCCCCCCCTAATCTCTCAATCTTATGGTAGAAGATTTGCCGACTATTTTCTAACCACTACACCCAATTAAACGGATAACAATTATCAATTAGAGGAATTGGATAGAAAATAAAAAACTTTAGGCAAAACATATTATGTGTGAGACCTCTCAATACACGAGGAGAGATCTAATAAGATTTGAAGTGCATCTTACTGACCAGCTTCATCATATTCATTATTTTTTTTCTCGAGCATAATAGTTGATAAAGTATATAAAATAGTTGATAGCACACACAACACTTTACACATTTTTCAAAACTTAATTAATATATAAGAAAGAAGGAAAAAAAAACTTTTCTTCTCCACCGACAGCTGTGGTTGCTGGTTCTTCATTCTAGGAAAAGGTCCAATCCACAACTGTTGACAATTCTTCTAACTATGTAGATAGATTAGATCTCCTTATTTAACAATCTACATAACCAATGACCCATCAAATAATTAATAGAGTTCCCTGTCCAAAAAAAAGGAAGAAAAAAAAACAACAATAATAGAGTTTTCAAGATGCATGAAGCATGCTGAACAAAGTTTTTAGCTTGTCATGTCCAAAGTTTGAACAAGCAACAAGTACTAGCTAGATTCGGTCAGCTCTGCCCACCCCAATCGTTTGAACTTTTGATGGAGATCTCTTTAATTGCACGTTAGACACTCCTTGTCTTATTTTTTCTTTTCTCTTCTTTCTTTCGTTTTTGTCTTATTATTTGGAAGTATATAACATGTGAACAAACATATAACATGTGAACAAATATATAACATGCATCCAATCAAGTTTATAGGTGAACAAGCATATAACATATATCTAAATCTGATCCACACATAGTACACGTATGTACTCTCAAAGCCGAGAAAGATTTATTGTACTTTCGTATTATATTTTTAAGTGCAATATGATTAGATAATAATTCATGTGATATCTAACAATTAGATTGTCACTTTATCACTTCCCATGTGAGTGGTGGCACATAGATTCTTACCTAGTCATATTGCACTTAAGTGCAATACAAAAATACAATAAACTTTTTTCCTCAAAACCTAGCTCATTAGATTGTGGAGAGTCTCATTTCCTTGTCAAGCAGGTGGTGTTTGGACTCCTCTTCTTTGTGCAAGTTCTTGGGAGTTGAACCATTCCAACTACACAAGTCAATTTAAAAACTATTAATTAAAATCAAAACTCCAAATGGTTCGACTAGTAAAACCCCTCATTTTATAGTAGGAAGGTCTCAAATTCGATATTTGACACTTTTGTTATACTCAACAAAAAGAGATGCTACAAGTTGAACGGTTGAAGTTGAAATCTTCACATTTTATGAAAAACTAGGCAGCGTTTGGCACTGCGATGGAAAAAAATTTATATTACAAGAGCTCTGACAAAAATCACCATGTTTCCAAACATTTTTCACCCACCCATTTTGAAAGCCGCGCTCTATCGATTTGCGGCGAAAGAAAGAGATGGATACACACCGTCTCTCCCTCCACTTTTTCAAAAGTTGCTCAAAGGTTGCTTCCAAAAAATTTTGAAAAAATGATGTGTATTGGGTCTAGCTAGAAAAGGCGGTGTTTAATTTTTTATTTTTTGATATTTTGCGAGTGAGCACACTTGACGTGACGAGGTCAAAAGTAGACGCCGTATGCTTGTCCCTGCTAAATCGACTTTCACTGATTTTTATTTCTTCGAGAGCGTTTCCAAACAAGGCCACATGTATCAATACATTGGATTCTCAACTTTTTTTTAAATACATTGAGCTTGTACCTATTGAGAGCGGGTATCCTTCCGATAATTATTTTCACATATGTTCTCCCTCAAAGAATTCTAATCATTTATCTTTTAAAAAAGAAAAAAACTATTAATATACTTATGCAAGTATGTTTATTACACTTCGATCATATGAGAGGAGGTACATTATGCCTACCTAACGACTTGCACAATTTTGAACTAAAATATTTTTCCAATAAATTTATGGACATTGGTGCAAGCTCTCTACACGCTCCATAATGGAGTCCTGCCTTTTTGGCAGGCAGCAAATTGACCCACGGCAGGCCCCTCTTCCAACAGAGAAAACAAACAAAGTAGAGAAGGTAGCTAAGTTGGGCATTTAATCAAACACCTACCCACCCTGCGGAGTGCGGACCCATCCCCATCCCCATCCCCATCTGACCAAGTAGCAGCTTATGGTGGATGCACATGTCTTCACTTTTTCTAGAATCTCTAAAGTTTTTGGATCATTGGGTCCTGGTGGTGGATATCATAAGAGGGTTCCATCTGAATACACACACATACAAGTAATCATTAATGCATTGGCACCAAAGTGTACACATATATGAGCAAAATATCTTTACTAGTTAGATTCCACCTTTGACTTCAAGATTTAACATGAAAAGATAGTTATGAGCCACACTATTGGCTTGTGGACAATCACACATTTTATGCCCATGTAAAAGATTACACATTAATATGCTTCTATTGGAAACCAAAGTTTAGCTGTCTCAAGATTCATCTGTAGCTTCTAAAAAAAGCCCTATTCTCTCTTTCTAAAATATTTTTTTGGGTAGGTTAGTCTCTCTAAAATATTTGAGTAAACTAGATTAATAAAATTGAAATGTGTTGTCATCTTTAAGGAGTGCAGACTCTCTCAATGTTTTTTTTTCTTTTTATGATATGATTAACATAGTAATGCTCGGTTTCACAAGAAGTGTGAGAAATTTGAATTCTAACACTTTTCTCATGCTAATCAATATAATATTAAATAGATTGATATACTGAATACAAGTATATAAATGTATTGTTTTCACTGACATTGTACTTGTAAATTGAAGTTTGTGTCATCTGTTGTTGAGAATTAATGAAATAACAAATGGGGATTGAAGACTTACTTGAATATCTCTCTCTTTTTTTTCTTTTTTTTTGACAAGGGAAGACTTACTTGAATCTCATGTTTATCTACATTGCATTGATGATAGGATTTGGTCTCAACTCCAAACTTACAAAAAGTGTTGGAACAATCCACATTTAGGGTTTACGCTGTGTTCTTCTCTCCAATCTGTCTATCGGACGGTCAAAACTGGTGCATCCTTCTCAGAGGATGGTCCCCCTTCAACCGCGTCCCATGCTGGTCCCAGTCTCCAGGCACCTCTCTCTCTCTCTAGAGTCTGTGTAGTCTCTGTCTCTCTCTCTCTCTACCTTAGAGCTCTGTAGACTGTAGGGGTCTGCAGTGCCCTGCCGATTCCCATCGTTGGGAAAGGCGCCATCTTTTTTTATTTTTTTGCTCTCTCCAATCGCAAGCGGTCGGCGCGGCGGAGGAAAGCGAGAGAAGGGGGGGGAAAAATCCCACGAACAGAATCGAACAAAGGAAGAACAAGACGGAGCTTATGGGTCGATAAGTACGAACAAAAATATCCACATCCATCGCCGTATCCCCCCTCGGTTTCCCAGCTACTCTTCCTCCTCCGCCGGGGTATGTACTCCGTCGAAAGATCTCTCCTTTTGGTCCTTCGTCTCAGTATTTTCTGCTGGGTGTGCCGTTCTTTTTGCCGGTGTTTCTGTTCTTTCTCTTTGGCAATACCGCAGTGGTAAGTGATGGTGTTGGGATCGGGGTCCTTGCAGAAGAAGAAGGGCGACGGCGACGAGGGGGAGGGGGAGGGGGAGGTCTGGTTGGTCGGCGAGGCGTGCGCCGCCGACGGCGAGGGAATAATGGTGGTAGCCAAGGAGCTTGAGATGGAGGGCAAAGATGGCGTCTTAGAGCTCCGGTTGCGAGTCCCCGATGTTAGGCAGGCCCTGAAGGTTTGTTCCCCCTTCCTTTCTCTCCTCTTATGGCTCCCTTCCCCCTTCGTTGTTTCTCGTTGGTGTCCCTTGTCATCAGTGATCAGTGAGATAATGTCGATGCTGGTGCTTGTTCAGTTGTTGTCTGTTGATCAAACACTAAAAGACGCCTCTTTTCCCATGTGTTTCTCCTTTCCTCTCTGCTCTGTGCAGCTCTGGCTTTTATGGGTTTTGCTGCTGTCCACTGGTCTCACCATGTTTTCATCTCTGTGCAAAGTTTGGGAAGGCATTGCAATTGTTTCCTATTTTAGAGTCGTTGGGCTCTTCTTTTAGATGTCCGTATTGTTTGGGACGGTGTTGCAAAATCGCTGTGGTTATTTTATAGTTTCGGAGAATCTGCATCTGCTGTTCCATTGCCTTCTGATCCACCCAAATCTTTTTAAACTCCTTGTGGCTCCTGTTGTTGATTCTTCTTGTGTCAGCATCTGACATATACTAAGGATATACGATTTTGTGAATTGGTTATATCTTTTCCCTACAATCGGAGGCACTTGACGAGCATATATTTCTTTCCTTTTTCTCCCTTTTTTTGATAGTAACTTTTCCTCGTAAAGGCCAGAAGCTAGGAATTCATAGTATTTTTTGCAAATCGCTCTTAAATCCATGATGTTGTTCTTGTGAAATGGGAATCGCACTTACAGTTTGATTAAAATTCTCAGGATTAGGCTTGTGGTACTGTGTTGGGTATCATAAGGGTTCTTTGTCCGTGCAGGGTTGATGAGGAAGAGAGAAGTTGGAGAGTTTGTTAGTGGGGCTTTGGCTGGAGCCATGACGAAAGCTGTCTTGGCGCCACTTGAAACTATCAGGTGAGATTAGACTCGATTTTCCTTGGCTTGATGCCTGCTTGCTTTCTCCCATTCCTCAAAGTTGGGTGCCTTTTACTTTTCTTATATGATCCAAAAGAATCACATCTGAAATTAAGAATTAAATTGTGTATGTTCTGTTTTCTTTTGGAAGTGGTGTGCTCGGTTTTAACATCCAAAAATATGACTATCACTTGTTATTTTCTTTTCCCGTAACATGACAAAATATGATCTCCTACAACTGGCTATTCACTGTCTTGTTTGAATGTTTGTAAAGTGCCATTTTCACAATGCAGTCTTTTATTAAGTGAATTTCGGAATACCTTACTACTTTTTTTTCCTTGCTATTTTCTGGAACCAACATATAATTATGCCAGTGCTGGTTGTAATGATAGATGAAAGGATGGGGGTGTTGTCATCATTTTGAAGGTTTGCTCTTCTCATGCTGGTATCAGTCTATGGCTTGGCATGACCAAAATGAACGCCAAAAAAAGAATAACTGTGCTTTTAATTTAGTGAATCATGAAAGTTGGTTGGTCATTCTTTATTCAGAGCATACACGGAATGTTTCAGCATTGGTTGATAGTGACAGAGCCATGCAACAGCTAATATTACTTGTATTCCCTTTGCAGGACAAGAATGGTGGTTGGAGTTGGATCCAAACATATCACGAGTAATTTCCTGGAGATCATTGAGCATCGGGGTTGGCAAGGACTTTGGGCGGGCAACACAATCAACATGCTCCGAATAATTCCTACCCAGGCAATTGAGCTTGCGACATTTGAATGTGTAAAACGAACAGTAATATCGGCTCAAGAAAAATGGAAGGAAGAAGGCGGTCCAAAGTTACAGATTGGTCATGTCAATATAGACTTGTCATTTTCTTGGGTATCTCCAGTTGCTGTTGGTGGGGCAGCTGCTGGCATTGTGAGCACACTTGTGTGCCATCCACTGGAAGTGATTAAGGTAATTAGTTGGCA